>CAJNIZ010043556.1:22593-55691 GCA_905231905.1 Symbiodinium pilosum | reverse complement strand
TTTTTAGGGTCCCGGATTCATTATTGATTATTAGGGGGGGGGTTATTAATATGAGGAAGGGATTATTTCTGGTAACCTCCACCTTACACCCTAAACCACACGTAGTAGTTTCCATGTTCGCTCGATTGCCCCGATGTATATAATCCTGCGATAATAGGGTTGTATACCTCCATTGTACTACCCCCTTTTGCAACAGGCTTGCATGCATCGTCGCCTGGAAGGGCGCGTGATCGGCGCAGCTGTAGTCAGTACTGTACTCATGAGAGCCCCGCCAACTTTCGAGCAACACGCTCGTAACTTACAACCAGAGTGAATCTAGCATAGGCATGTACTAGCCGGGCCCTAAACACTAAACACAAATCTGTAGGTCCTAAGACCTACATGCCTTACTTGGAGGGTCAGGGCAACTCAGGAAGTAGGAAGTAGGTTAATAATGGGCATGACTGGGGTCATTATATGGCTTCCAGGGAGTAAAAGTATACTTATTAAGTCCCCCTCCCCCTCTAAATACCCCCAAAACCCTAGACCCCTCAACCATAGCCCCAAACCCCTAAACCCGGGTCCTCCATTTCGTCGTCCATGGGCACTTCGATGGTGGCTTCACGCGGGATGGAAAGCAGCAGGTTGCCCTCTTTGACCTGTCTAATTCCCTCCGCCCCCCAGGGATTACATAGGGGGCATAAACAGATATAAGGGCCACATAGGTCTAAGAGAGAGAGCGAGAGAGAGATGCGCATATATATATATACATATAGATATACATATCTAGACATACAGGGTTATATAGGCATATGGCCTTTATTGCGAGATGGAAAGAAACATGGAAGTTACCAGTGGTCAGTTTTTTAGGGTTCAGGGTTCAAGGCTGTTCTTAGACCGCCACCGGGCTAATGCTGAATTCTCCCTAGGTATTCTACGATATCAGAATAGGATATCTACTACTTGGAGGGGTACGTGTTTTGGTATTAAATAGGGGGAGGGCATTCCGCCAATGAGCATTTCAACGGAGAGTGCTTCATTCTCGTCTTTGCAGGGCCCCACTGGGCTTCCATTTCAGTTTGAGGAGGGTAGTACTGTGTCCTCGAATGTTACGCTAGAGCCTGCCAATAATATGGGGCCCCTATTTGGTCGTAAGATGTGTCCTGAGAGTTTGGAGTCAGCACCCGGACCCTTCCTTGCGCCGCTGGCAACACTTGCCTCGCTTCTTCTACTTATGCGAAAATGGTGGTGCCGCAAAATGAAAATGAAGGCGCATGGCAGGAGAAACTTTGACAAACCCCATCTAAGTCCAATAGTGGGCTGCACTTGGGGCTGACTTTGCTCTTCTCCTCATGTAAGGTGCTGCGCCTCCTGTCCCCTTACCCTATCCCTAAGCGTCCAAGTATCTAACAACCATACACTTACCCAAAACCTGTACTGTAATTATACTATCATCCCAAACCCAAACATCTGATGATTGGGTACTTGGGCCCTTCGGGCCGTAACCTCTATGAATTTTATAATCTCCCTTTGTGGTATACATGGTTCAGCATAACCCTAAATCCTAAACCTCTAGCCCTAAGCCCTAAGCCCTTACAAGTCGCATAACCTCCCTCTATAACCCCGCTACCGGCCTCGGCCTTGGCCAGCCAGCCACGCCCTCGACCAGGCCTAGGCTCCGCAGGAGCTACTCACCAAAACCCGACGAACCTGAAGCCCTGAACCCTAAGCCCTTTTTTTTGAATCTGGAACTGTAAGATCCTAAGCTCTGAACCCTAAACCCTGGACCCTAAACCCTAAAACCTGAACCCTAAACCCTGGACCCTAAATCCTGAGCCCTGAACCCTAAACCCTGAAGCCTAAACCCTGAATCCTAAACCCTGAATCCTAAGCCCCAAACCAATTATTCAAGTGGTGCTGTGATGCCAGTCTTGTCTATCATTGCCTAAAGTTGGATGCTAGGGGGCATTTTCAAACATAAGTGTGCTCTTGACTGCAGAAGAAACTTCTTGTACTCCCGCAACTTTCATGCTCTCTTCATGTTGAGCATTGTGTTTCCTCTGTACCCTTTTGCTGGAAGCTGTTTGTTCTTCTTCTTCTAGGATTTTTTTAGGGCGACAAGCGTGTGTCATTATAACAGGCTAAAGAATCTTACCTGGTAACAGCTTGCGCCTGTACTGTACACTCCTGGTTTTCCTTCCATGGTCCACGGTATTGCTCAGGTGCTGAAGAGCTCGTTGCAAGCAGCATGACACTTCTTGATTTGGTGTCTTCTGTGCCAAGCGAACTGAATAAGCGATGCATGATGACAGTTTGCGATCTGCAGGACTAGTGTCCAAGGCAGCAAAGGAATTACGAATTGACATTTGCCTTATTCAGGCCTCGTAGCCAAACTTGAGCCAAAATGGCAAACCCTACACAGCCCTACACAGTAAATATCCATGTATTATCTCTATGTACACTTCAAAGCCACTCCCTATCCCAGAGGGTCCAAATACCCAATAACTAGATACCTGGGTTTTGAGTAATTGTAATTATAGTACAGGTTTGGGGTAAGTATATGGTTATAAGGTACTTGAACTCGTAAGAATTAAGGATCTTTCCTTCCTCGGTTTGCAGGCTTTTCCTTAAATCCCGGTGCACCCTACCAGACCTCACCGGGTTGGCCGGAACTACAGAATCTGACTAAGCGTGATATCCAGAGATGCCAAAACCCTGTAAGGAAGGAATATTTGCTAAATCCGATGCTATGACCCCTGATAAGACGTATTCCTTAATCAAGGGGCATTGGGCTCCATTGCACCAGGGTCCAGTATTCTAGGTGCATTTGAAACTTACCCGTTTCAAATTCATACTGTGAATGTGATTATTTTTGTCGCAATGAGGGTGCTGACCCGAGAGCTCGGAAATATTGAGCATTGGGACCAAGTCTACCAGCATGTCCTACGCATCCAGTACTAACAGAGATGCAACCACACCCTGCGCCCTTAAGTTTGAAAAATAAAACTCAAAACCTGTGCTCATGAGGTGTTTTCTTTTAAAAAGTGGGGGGCCCTGGGACCTGCTGGCATGCATATGGATATCAGCAGATTATAGTTTGACCCCTGACAGAACTACATAGGAATCATAGTGAGAAATTCACATACTCCTATGCATCGACAGTATTCTTGGGGCACCCTTTGAGATCCAGGCAGCTCCGCAATTTGCAGGACTCTTTGGTCCCATGACCTGGGTGAACCCAGGGAGCCCAAGGGGTTATATAGGGACTACATTAGGATTCTATAGGTGTTTACATAGGGATTCTATAGGGATTACATGGTGTTTATGTAGGGGTTACATGAGAAATATACCTTACATCATATAAGGGGCCCTAGAACTATTTCATTTCGGTTATATTCCTTAATTAAGGGGTCTTGGGCCCTTTGGCAAGTTTGCAGCCACGAGGTGGCGGCTTGGAAAGCCGAGGCGCACAAAGTGCCGCACGTTGCAGGTAGGAACCCCACAATGTCCTGCTATGAAGAAGAAGTTTCATGATACCAGGATCCCGAATATGTTTTGAGGAATACTTCTCACTCAGGGAGCAACTGGGCTTATAAACAGATTCTTTGATATTGTAGTTTCTATTTTTCCCTTAGTCCAATGATCCCTACATATCTCCCTGTATAGCCTATACACATCCCTCTATGTCTCTATACGACCCTGTGGGCAATATACCTGAACTTCAATAGTCGTGGGCGGAGGCTCAGCATGCTTTGCTTTACATGGGCAACGATCCCCGGAGCTTCGCGACTCAAGTCATCACGAAACACTTCATGCTTGTGAAATATGGTATCTAATGGATTGCCTTGCCTAATCCTTGCATGTCCCCGCACATCCCCCTAGGGCCCCATATGCTTCATGTGAACAACCACAGCAATCATCCAAATTTTCTATCTTCTGTTCACCTAAAAACTCCAACACTGAAATCCCATACTCCTAAAAAGTCATAATTCATTCCCTTCTTTCTAAATGCTAAGCCCTTACACCCTACCCCCAACACACCCTATAGTCCCCCTCAAGTAGATAGAATATGGCTTTGGGTATATTGTAATAAGATCCCCATATACTTCATATTCTATCTACTTAAATGGGGGGACTATACCTTAAATCCTAAGCCCTAAACCCTATATTCTATCTACTTCAGGGGGACTATAAACTCTAAACAGTGTGCAGAGCTAGGGGGCCCGACGGATCTGCATGGAAGCCTTGAAGTGGGTTCAGGGTTTCAGGTGAGGGTTCGAGGGTTTAAGTAAGGTTCAGGGTTGAGGGTTTAGAGGTTTAGGATTTGGGGTGGGTCTCTTACTTTACCGATGGGCTTGCCATCTACATAGTACTCACCTCAAGCCGCAAATGAAACCATAAATCATGCTTACTTTTGCCCTCAGGCAAGTCTATAAATAACGCCTACTTTGTTCCCTAGAAATCGTACCTACTTGGGGCTACTCGGAGCCTAAGAATACCAGATTTTTAAGAAGCTCCCCAAGGTAGTGTCGGTTTTAACTACAAGCTCGAATGCATAAAACCGCAACAAGTAACAAGGTCCTTTGGGGGGGTGAACCTAAACCCTAAACAAACGGTGGTGGGTCCAAAGGGGGTTGGTACGGGGAAACCTTGTGGGTCCCGAAGTGCGAGGGAGGATTGAGGAGCTAGGTATGTACCCCGCCACTCGGGATGTAGGAAACAGACCTAAACAGGAGACTGTTTGGAGCCTCCGGGCAAAAATCTATGAATTGCAAAGCCTCAAGTTGGATCAAGTCCGGTCCCGTCTTCTATATCCACCACCATTTGCGTTGAGGTCGGCAGAAGCCGTCATAGCTTGTCAGGTCTCAGGTCCCTTAGGGGTAGGGTTCTTCAATTATGGGTTCAACTAGTATCCCCCTCTATACTACCCCCCTACGTTCCCCCCTTAAGTAAGGTGGTTTCGTTATAATTAGGCTGAATTAAAGTTAATTAAGGGGAACCTACGGGGGGGTAGTATACGAGGGGGTACTAGTTGAACCCATGATTCAAGGAGCCTCAGGGATGTGGTAGGAACAACGAAGGCAGGAAGCCCCAGCGGTTACTAGCACTAGTAGTAGTAGTAGTAGTAGTAGTAGTAGTAGTAGTAATAGTAGCAGCAGCAGCAGCAGTACTACTACTACTACTACTACTACTACTACTAGTAGCATTACCAATAATAGTGACTACTAGCACTGATACTATTTCAAGTTTCTCAGGTTTGAGAGGCGGGTTTACGGGACTAGGCATGTGATGCCTAAATGCGTTCAAGTACTCAACATTCATTCACTTTCCCGCAGAAAAAAACAACATTGCTATTACCTCAATCCTAAGTACTCGATTCTTGGCCCTGAGGGATTCGGTGGCAGCCCTTGCCGGTCTATTTAAAGTAATTAAGGGCCCTGTCAACAGTGAGATGCAGGCCCAGAGGCCCCCTAGCGATTGTCGGAATTGGGTCCTTTTCGCTCTGAGCCCAGAAAATAATGTCAACAAGGGCTTGCATTACAGCCGAGTCCCCACACAAAACACCTCCTGGACCCGGCAGAACTTGAATCAATAGCGATGGCAGGCCTCCCAAAAAATGGCCTAGTCTCTGATACATGTTTACTAGCGTGGCCATGCTCAGAGTTCCTGCAATCTATCAACAGTATCAGCCGCAGTGCCAGGCTGAGGGTGTCTTGAGGACCATGCGACAGCAGGAAGCAAGCATCACATAAGCCCAACAAAACAAGCGACGAGGCTACAAGCTACGGGTCTGGGACCTATCTCGGCGGCCCTCCATGGGTAATCTGGTCGCGTGGCTCGTGGGGAACCATGTGCAAGATGGAATCCGATCAACGACTTGTACGCCATGTTCTGCAGGCAAACCCCGAAAGCCTAATCACCCTGAAATCCTCAACCCTTAACTGTAAACCCATCAATCCTTAAACCCTAAAACCCTGAACCCTTAATCCTTAAACGCCAAACCCTAAAACCCTAAACCCTAAACTCTAATCCCTAATCTCTACTCCCCAAACCCTGCTGAGCCCTCAGCCGTCCCAAAAGCCACGGAAGAGGGAGTCCAGGGACCCCCTGAATTTCAATTAACAAAGAGCGGGTTTAGGGTTTAGGGGTTTAGGGTTGGGAGTTTCAGGTTTAGGGTTTCGGGTTTAGAGTTGAGGATTTCAGGATGAAGGTTTAGAGCACACGCAAGCCCGACTCAAATCAAGTTACGAGGGTCTAGAGTATAGGGCTTGGGGCTGCCATTAAAGCGATTAGGGCTAAGGATTTCGGATTTAAGGCTTTGAGAACGACTATGGAGAATTTAGGGGTATCCTGGGCTAGCATTTGCAGTGGGATACTGCAGCCTTGACGCTAACTCTCCAGCTGCTGAAAGACTTGAGAATCTTGAGCCCTAAGCCCCAACCCTAAGCCCTAAATCCTAAACCCTAAGTCCTAAACCCTAAGTCCTAAACCCTCAGTCCTAAACCCTAAGCCCTAGTTGCCCAGCTAATCCTTTCTTGTTTTTTTCGCCCATCTTCCCGCCGCGGAATGGAACACCTATATACCCAGAAATCCCAATACCACTGCACTAAGGAATATACCGAGGAATCCAAAGGGATTCGGTAGGGAGTATATAGGGATAAGATGGGGTTATATAAATGAGGAATATACCCTAAATGGTACTAGGGTCCCTCATATGAAATAAGCTAGATTCGTTAATTAAAGAATATTGGGCTCCCTGGGTACTTATCAGTGTGCCAGTAGATTGGCGCCTACTTCTGGCAACTCAATTGGTCTAGGATTTTGGGGTACATGCGGTTATATACATTTTTAGGGCTGTTAAGGAATAATACTTGATATATGTTAGTTTCCCTAAATAGGGGGACCCCAATATAGACCCCAAACTACTATAGACTATAATCCTTATTACAGGGACCCCCAAAAAGGCAACCTCTAATTTTGAGAATCTCCATATGATAATTCAGGCTTCTACGAGTGCAACCCGTACACCTGCAAGTTGAATTTGCTTGCAAGTAATAATATGATACGGGTGGGCTCTTCAGTTTAAACAGGCTTTCAGGGTTTCAGTGTATTTAATCCGGTTTAGGGTTCGAAGAGTTTTGGGTTTTGGGTTTCGGGCTTAGGGATGCTAAAGCAGGCATTTGTGCAATACTGGCTATGCTATAGTTGTACAAGGATTGGTATCTGGCTTGACAAGTACCTGAATTCTCAACCGGAAAATGTAAGTCTTACCAGTGAAATATGAGAGCTTCAACACAAGTCTTCAGAAGAAGGAAGCCCTTTTAAAAGAAACACCTGGCGTGCTGTACGGCCTATCAGGTACTTACGACCGTGCCCTCGCAAGCTGAACTTTGCTTCGGCCTGACCCCTGGCCCTAGCAGGAGTAAATTCATGCTTCGGTTCACCCTAAACGGCAAACCCGAATCTTACCTCGTCATGCTGCTGGGATCCAAGTGCTATGCAAGCTATTCAGGGAGGAGGCCTACTTTGTTTTGAATGGATGAACCGTCCCCCGCTAAGTGGCAGTTGAGCTGCAAAACACTGGCATAAAGCAAGAGAACGAGTCAAGGCCACATCAAAAAAAGAGCACCGAGCAACTAGTACAGAATGCAGTCATGGAACGGTTCCTGACCTAGTCCGCAGAGTCCCCCTCCCCCCTTACACTGAAAGCTACTTTACAAAGGAAGCCCTACAGGGACCCCTTCTTGGGGCGCCATATGACCTCAGGGAGGTTCTAGCGAGTCCTCAGCTATGACTTTTGCTTATATGGGGTACCCTTCAAGGATTCGTTAATGCTAGCTCTATCTTATAGGGAGCGCCCAGTGGTAGCTTGATCTCATTTGGCTCCCTGAAGGATTCAGTAGTGGTAGCTTGGTCAGACAAGCAGCGTTGAAAACGCTGCGATGCGTGCCTTTCTCCTGGATCCGATCACCACACAGCCCTAGCTGAAAACAAGCTGTTGTGACAGACATGAACCCGTGGGGTCCACGTACCCAAGTACCTATATAATGACTCAGTACTTCAGAGTTTGAGCACTAGTAATTCTGCTATTATAGTAATTATAAATGCTTGTGGGTCATGTAGAGTTCTGACTTAGAGGACTCACTGCCGAAACAAGGATTAGCCTGGGGAATCTAATGGGGACGCTGATTAGAAAGATCCCCCTTCGCCCGAACAAGTTTAAATCAGCCGCCCGAAAACATGTTCGGCCCAAAAAAATCTTGCTCTGTTCCGTCCCCCTTTATTATTCCGTATGAGAGAATGTTTGCTCGATCCCGTCCCCTTTAACAATCGCTAATCCTTCATTAGGTCTCTTCTGGAAACTGTATTAGGTGGTTGTCAAAATGATGGTCCCTTTTTGGGTACCCTATATTCTACGGCACCTAATTTTTAGGGTACCCAAAAAGGGACCCTTATTTTGACAACCACCCATTTAGTTAGGGGGTGGGGAGGTGAATGACGAAATGGATCCCTATGCAGTAGCCCCTATATACTCTCCTAACTGTCCCTACTCTGAGCACCAGGGAGAAGCCTCCAAACAGGGTTTTTGGAACGGCAGAAAGCATAAAGAATTACTTGGGACGAGTCAGAAAAAGCACCTGGGATCAGTGACTCTACTTGGGTATTCGCACTCCTTGGTCTAGGGCTTAAGGTTTAAGGTTTTGGATCATGCGTTTAAGGTTTATAAGGGACAAGATACAGTATTTTACCTTAAAGCTTGTGTATTGAGGATTTAAAAAATCGTGGTGGGGATGGTCTAGGATTCTACGACTCATATGTTTCCTGAGAGTGGGTCCTCAGGGCTCGGCAAAGGAATCTCCAGGTGATATCCAAAAATCATCGCGGAAATACCCTAAACCCTAAACTCTAAACCACGTGGAATCATCATGGAAAGTCACACTGCCACAATTTTGAGAAGCATGCTAGCCTGCTAGCCAACTACGAGAAGACGCTGGCATACGCTGGCCCAGCCTTGACTCTCCGAGATAAGGGGGCATAAAGCCAACACTTAAACCCAAGCGCAATCCCTGGCCTTTTCTGGGCATTAAAGCTCCCCTCCTTCCTCTCACTGTTCTATGCATCCAACCCCTGAACCCTAAATCCGGTAATGGGCTGCAAGGCTTTCTGGCTGTTGGTAGGGAACGCAGGGAGTGAAACCCTCCAACAGACCCTACATATTTCTCAATCTTGTAATGGTTCTTTTTCTTGTTTCATTCCCTACTAGCAACGGGCAAGTATAGGGCAATCGACTGCAAGATCTGTCCTGAAGTTTCGCCTGAAGGCGGCGCATCTTCCGCCTCCAGCAGCGACCCAGAACACAAGGAGTGCCCTTAGCCTTTAGGCTTCAAGCTGTGGAACTGTGGTACGCATGTCGCAAGTAGTTGTTATAGAAGGAGGCTGCACTTTGGGGCCTGCCCCCACCCATCAAGAGTCTATAATAGGAGTCATAATAGGGGCTCTATACAACTATATTATGAAGATTATCCAACTGTTAATGAGTGGGGGCAGTACCCAAGCTACACTTCAAATCCTGAATCTAAGCTTGTGCTCCTTTCTCGTGTTTCTATCAGCGCTGATCCGGAGCTCCTTTAGAATTCCCGGGTGTTTGCCTAACCTCAGGGATCCAATTACAGACTTTGGGGCGCGATATGGTAGTTTCCCAAAATAGGGGACCCCAATATAGACCCCCAAATACTATAAGCCTTAATATAGGGACCCCCAAAAAGTTACCCCTGATTTTGAGAAATTCCCATATAGGTTGTATTTGTATACTTGCAGCCCTTGGGAACTCTCTGTTCCCCCCCCACATCTGGGAGACCCATACTCGGACCCTTCTGACCGCTCATTACCAAATAATCCCTAAATAATCCGTAATTCCAGTGTATCCCTACAAATAATCCCCTAGACCCTATATACCCTAAAAGATAATCCCCATATGATCCCTAACTAATCCCCTAAACCCTATTTATTGCTATATAACTTATAACCCATGTAGTCGAGGCTGAGCCTTCAGCTGAAATTATTCTAAGGTTTAGGGATTAGGTTTCAAGTACCCAATATCTAGGTGCTTAGGGGGTTTAGGGCTCAGGATTTAGGATTTAGAGTTTAGGGATTAGGGTGAGAAGAGATTTGGGTGTTGGGTAATAGTAGTTATGGTACAGGCTTTGGATTAGTGTATGATTATTAGGTGCTTGGACCCTTAGGTCCAAAGTTTGGGATGTAATCTGCGTAGGGTCTGCAGAATTACAATTGGAATTTTGGGGTACGTTTACTGTAGCTATGTAAGAGCTGGAAAGAAATCATCTTGGCAATTATGCAGGCTTCTACATTACTGTAGGATTAAGCGCTTTAGGGTGTCCAGTATCCAGGGTTTCTCCTAGGACAATCTTTGGGTTAGTACATTGTTTACCCCAAAAGGCACTCACCCACTGCAGCCGTTTGCAGTCCACGACAACGTCTATGAATTGCAGCCCCTGGATAATTCTGATACCCGCAGCCACCCCCAAACTAAACTGGCATGGTACTCCAAATAAACGGCCCTTTTTCAGGGCCAGCAGTCTACCAGGGATCCTTTTTCAGTTTCCATGTTAGTTAGTTTGGGCGAGTGCAGCTCGGGTAGCCGGCCAATGTCGCAAGAGCTCAGATGCCAAAAGCGTGGTCCACCCTGCACTCCTCACCCTAAGATTGCTGTTCTTTCGACGAGGTCATTCAGGGATGCTAGTTGAAGGACCTGAAGCCACAAGCCGATTCCCCAAACCCTAAGTCCTGCATATCCCTGTAAACCCCTACATAAGCCCCCCAATCCCCTGGAACTCCCTTACATGGACCATAGGGACCGAAACCCAACAACCCAACCCACAGAGTTGCCCGTCCCCACCTCTTGAACCAGCCGCAATAGCGGTCCCGGTGAAAACTAATGGCAGGGCTGAACCCTGGCCAAACAGCTTAGGATTCAGAGTATATAAGGTTTAGATTTTAGGGGTTAGGATATAGAGTTTAGGGTTGGTTCGGGCTTTGGGTTTCGGACCAGTGCTTGGATTTTCTAATTGCGGTTCCCAAAGGGGCCACACGTACTGTGCAGAGGTTTTACAAGGCACCTTTGGGCATGTTTAGGTATCCTTGCAATTAGGCCTTGTCAAAGCCATGGGTATGCTTCCTTGGGGTCTGCCTTGACAAGGCTCGTACAGTGTTGGGGCAAATGAAGGCGACATCCGTTCGGAAAAGAAAGCAAGCCTCTGAGAGTTAGATAATAAAGAAAAATCCATGAGCCATCTATCTCACAAAGACTAGAACAGTAGAGATTGAACAAGACTTCCCCAAAAACACTAGAACACTGTAATCCCCTAGACCTGTGTTTTTGGATTTGTCTTTCGGGTTCTGCTATAATAAGCATGAAAATCATTTCTAAGGAAATTATGAACAGAAAAAATCCTAGCCTAAACCCTGAACTCTAAACCTGACAACCCTGATCCAGGGCTTCCAAACGGCTACTCAGCTCCACAGGGCTTCCGCACGCGGTGGGCCCAAAACCCACGGAGCAAGGCAACCAGTTTCCCAAAGGGTCCATGTAGCTATATGGTATATACTTAGGGCCCAAGGGGATTCCAACATAAGTACTTTAGGGGCCGAGAATATACCATATAGCTACATGCACCGTTTGGGTTTCGCGCCTTGAACATGACTTGTGGGGGCTTGGCTCACGTATCTAGTCGATGTCACACCGTAGGATCCCTAGATGTACCTAGTATGACTCAAGGCTTTGTCCCAACGGGCCCCTATATTACAATTCCAGCGTCCATTTCATTTCCTGTTTTCTTTTCCACTTGCTTCTCCATTGTTCTAAGAAATCCCTGGGGACTTACCCTAAACCCTAAACCCTAAACCTAATTATTCCTATTTCTCTTACTCTTAAGGCGCAGCTTCAGTCTTGGTGACTGAAACCTTCCCACCGCCCCCCACGATTGACTTGCTGGGGGTTAGTAGGGAATAGGGTTTAGGGTTTAGGGTTTAGGGAACATATGCTACAGGGTTTGAGGTTATGTTATAGGGTTTAGGGTTCAGGATTCATAGGGAAGAAGGGAATACAAGGATCAAGGACTGGATCTGCTTCAAGATTCCGCGTACTGCTACGACACCTATAAAGGTCCAGGGGTGTGCTGCTGCAATGGAACCCCAAACAGTTTTGAAGATTACCCGAATCACCCGCTTGTTGGTAGCAGCCGGAATTATGAATGATGTCAGATACATTGTGCCAGTATCTGGGGTGATCAGGAGCCAATTTTCAAGCCCCTTTGCAATCCTGGAGACCCCTGAGGCAGAGAGACTGGCCTCGAGTGGCACCAATACAACGTAGTGCTCTTGCAATGGTCACTACCAGGTGCTGAATTTTCAGTTCTTGGAAGAAGCGCTGGAAGAACTTGTTCTTGCCGCTTACGAAGTCTATGAGGGCCGAGAGAAGGCAAATTTGTACCTACCTGGACCAAGAGTACCGGCAACAATCACTACTGACCAATTTTTGTATGGGTATATAAGGTAGTTTCCCAAAAGAGGGAGACCCCAGTATAGACCCCAAAACATATGATTCTTATCTATTATCCGGACCCCCAGAAGGGTACCCTAAACCCTAAACTCTAAGGAGAGACAGAAACCCCAAGCCTGCACGAAGACTCGCGGAACCGCACGTTCCGCCAGGTGTGCAGGTGGGTGACATGGCAAGGGCAACATCTCATCCCTGTTGAGGCTTATAGCCCCCCGTGAGTGGTAGAGTATGGGATTTCTGGGGATCTAATTATGTCATACCCAAAGCCATATTCTAGCTACTTAAGGGGGACAACATGTTTATGATGCAAGCCCCAGGGGCCCATGTTGCTCTATGGTATGAACTTTGGCTGTACACCTTTGGCAAAGGGTGTCTGAAAGTGCTTGCGAGTTGGGTCAGGTAAATTCTCTTTGATGACATTAAGGTTTTGGGGAACATTCTACTACCGCAATAACAATGGGGATTACGGGGGAAAATGCGGGTGGGGTTTTATGGGTCTCTTCTTGCATGGCGGCGAGATCAACCTTTGGCTCTGTGAAGCCTAGCTGCATGACATCGCTCAAACTTCTGGCCCCCAAAGTATGTAGAATGATGCCCTTGCTGACTTATTCTAGGGTTTGGAGCCATTAGTTCACCTACTTTTTGAGGTCCAAGTCTGTCTAGGGTTTGGGTTTCGAAGGTTAGGGCCTCTGTGTGCCTTAAACCCTAAACTATAAACCCTACACGTCGATGAAGCGAGGCGGCGGGCCGAAGGTGGGGCAAACATGTGGTGACCTTTGGGGGGCTAAGTGCTTTAGAAACCCTACTTGGCGGCGGGTCATGGGGACTTTGTAAATGGGGTAATAATCGGGATAATTGGAGTTACTATATGGCTTATAGGGGTTATTAACCTACTTACTAAGTAGTCGCAGAATCCCGCGCAAATGGACTTGCTTTTTGTTCTAGTTTAAGTAAAAGCTGTCCAGCGTCTCCGCGTGCAAACGACAGAAATTGCATTATATAACCTCAACATAATCCGTATGTGATTCCTGTGAATCGGTTACAGAACCCTTATATAATTTTGAAACAAACCCCCAAGACCAAACTGAAAAGAATGAAAATTGTAGAGGCAAAGATTCGACGTTTCATGAGAGCCATGTCGGGGAACCTTTTGCCCTGCGCTTGCATTCCATTTTTTGGCTGCCATAATTTTTTGGTTTTCAAATAATTCTGTGCCTTGCTTGCAGGCATTGAATAATTGTGGTTCCCCATGTCCCTCCAAGTATGCTGCTGGACCCAGGGAGCCCGATACTCCTTAGTTAAGGAAAATAACTTAACTCTTATCAGGGGCCCTAGTACCATTTAGGGTAGGACTCCGGTAGTCCCCCTTAAGTGCATAGAATATGGCTTTGGGTACATTATAAGAAGATCCCTATATACCCCATACTCTATCTACTTAAGTGGGACTATACCCTAAACCCTAAACCCTAAATAGTAGTTTCCATTTTCTTTTCCATTATCCCCATAAAACCCCCATAATTCAGTCTACTTCAGGGGGACTATAGACCCTAGACCCTAAACCCTGATCCCTAGACCCTGAATCCTAAATCCTAAGCCCTAAGCCCCTAAACCCTACATAGTAGTTTCCATTTTCTTTTCCACTACGTATCCCAATATAGCCCCTATCTAATCTACCCCTATATGATCCCCATTGTAGTAGTTTCCATTTTCTTTTCCATTATCCCATTATCTATCTGCTTAAGGGGGACTCCTAGTCAGATCAGACATTGAGGAACCTGGAGCTGCTCTCCTAAGATCTCGGGGAGAAGTAAAAAAAAAAGGCCGCACAGCACGGGATAAAGAATAGGGTTAGAGGTTTAGGATTTAGGGTTTAGGGTTAAAGGTTTAGGATTTAGGGTTTAGGGTTAAAGGTTTAGGATTTAGGATCTAAGGTCTGGGATGAAGAAGCAGCATGTAACTTCGGGGAATTCAATTGTTGCAGGCGAGGATTCTGCTGTGCTGCGCCACCCAGGCGCAACAAAGGCAACTTTGTTGCGTTATTGTTCTCATAACATTGCGTACCCCATGTTTGGCATTCGGCGAGCACGAGGGGGAGAGTGCACGCAACTTACAAGTGACTTGAGTCCTTGGACATCTTCGGCCGGAAAGCGTCCGTTCGGTTTGCATCTTAGTCTATAACAAATCTGAGGTGTGCACGCATGAGCGGTGGTAAATCTCGTCGAGTTGGGACAGCTTGAGCAAGCTTGTCGCGAAATTTACATATTATCAGTTATAAGCCATCACGAACCGCAAAGCAAACTCATTTAATGACAGCCCCCTATGGCTCCAAGTCTTTCACTTTTTTGCCGGTGATGCCGGTTGCCCCGCTTCCCTCTAGGTAAGACCGGGCTCCCAAGCAACTTCCATAAAGAACGCAACTTTGGGTTTGCTAGTAGGACACTCTCTGACCAAACATTAAGCGGTTGGTATATGTCCCCTACAAAGCAACCGACAAACAATGGTCGCGGAGATCACAATTACTATGGAGATCAAAACTCCTGTGCTGTAAGAAGTTTAGGGCTTCGTGCAGGAGCCGTCCTCCTCCTCAAAAACCTGGGACACTCCTAGGACTCTTCTCCAGGAAAACATCTAACTCTGCAGCTACCCCTACATCATTGGTGTGATGAAACTTCGCCAACTGCATATGGAGTTTCTAGGTCTCTTTGGCTTTTTGTGGAATTATCGCGGGCGGGAAGTGCTTGGGAACCCAACTGGCATGTGTCACCGCAAACGGATACCAGCTGCGCTGCAGCTCAGGGAACTGCGCATTCGCTTAATGTACCCAATTAGGTTTGACCATGCCTCCTGCAACGCGACTGCGCGTAGAGCAGCCCAACCAACTCCAGCTGACAAATCTTATGTCCCAACTTGTGCTATGAACTTGATCTGGCCGTCTCTTTCTTGCTTGCAACGTCTGAGATTAGCCAGCTAAATTGCAGCTAGGATCTTCTTCTAGTACTGTCACATGTTTGCGTCCGCACACCTGCTTAAATGTCCACTTTACCTGGACGCTCGTACTCCAGACAGCTTTCTTACCTAGGTCTTATATGTGCATTACAGAAACACATGTCTACGTACAGATATATAGATACGGTGACATACCACTCACTTGGCACCTTCAAGAAGGGGCAGAGTATAAGCAACTAGGTACAAGACTACAAAGAATCTGTTGCAACAAATTGCCTACAATGAAAGACGTAGGCTGGGGATAGTGATGCTACATTGTCTTGCATATCATCTTGCACATGAACGCAGCGCACAGTAACCTAACGTTGGGATTTCAGTTGGCCGGCCCAAAGTGCCATGCTTGCTGCGGACTGAAAATGCCTTACATAAGCTTCGTGCCGCAGCCAACGTCTCTGTGCGCTGCCTGGTTTAGTACAAAATGATGTCTACTCCAACTATATAGAAAGTAGCTGGGTTTCACGTATCTCTTTGAAATGTGTCACTAAATGCGCTAGATGCTGGACAGTCCCCGCGGCTAGAGCAGCAATGGCATCCTGGCCTTGCGGTGTTTGCATGCCAAACCCCAACCCTACTGGCTCTTGTGATAGTCCCCTCCTTAAGTAGATAGAAGCCATAAATATGGCTTGAATATGGCTTTGGGTATGTTATAATTAATAAGATCCCCACATACCCCATATTCTATCTACTTTAGGGGGACTATAGGCACTGAAGATTACCGCAGCCTCCGTGAGGCAGCTACGCTGTAGAACAGCTGGATCACGAACTTCAGGGTCGATGGCTATCACTGCTTCATATCCAGACTCCCACTTGAGAGCCAGTAGGTCTATGAATCCACTCGAGCGAGTGGGAAACCTTAAGCCCTACACCCTAAACCACGAAAATTGCATGCGCCTCTTCAGCTTCGGAAGTTCTGTCACAGCTTGCTATCATCGCCAAAGTGTCCATGTAGCTATATGGTATATACTAGGGCCAACCCTACACCCTAAACGTTGGGCCTTAAAGCCCTAAACCCTAAACCTTGGGCCTTAAAACCCTACACCCTAAACCTTGGGCCTTAAAGTAGGTATATTAGCATCCCTTTGGGCTCTGGGTGCATAGCATATACCTACATGGAAACTTGACCCATGCAGCAACTACAATAATCCCCTATATAACCCTATATGGACCCTATATAGACACTATATAGACCCTATATAAACCCCACATAACCCTGCATAACCCTACGTCTGGGACTTCCGAAGACAAGCATGAGTCTAACACTGCTTGTGTCAGACTTCCAGCAAATTTTTGGAGGTTCAGATCAGTTATGGGTTTAGATGGGCTCAGGGAAATTACATCCCTATGTACCCTGAATCTACATAACCTATGTAATTGGCCTTTACTGGCCTATTCAAGTGGGATAGCATTGCTGAACCTCCAATTTCCAGGCGGTTGGAGGCCTGGTAGACTTCCGCCACAAGGCGGCAGATATGTTCGGTGCGCCCCTCTGACAATCAGGCCCCGGAAACCTTTCGTACATACCAAAGGGGCCAGAACTTTTTCAACCTACCCTACGCGTGGGTCGTATGGGGGCTTGAGGTTGTTATCTCTCAGAAACTGTATGTATGCTAGCCAATCATCCTCTGCTGATGATAAAACCCTCCCCCCAAATAATGAGTACTCCCCCAATTATTCACATGGTACTACATGGGGAGTAGTTTTTGTTGGGGGACAGAGCTGATCATTTCTGTGATGGGTGTTTGGATTACACGCTTTCCCACCCATGTGGCCGATGCCCGGCGCATCAAATGTTGAGTTTAGGGTTTGCTTGGGGGTCAGCAGGACTTAGTAAGTATACATATAACCGTTGTAAATCAGAGAATAACCCCCAAATAGCCCGGCAATTCATCTACTTAGTCCGCCTGACCCCCAAAACCCTAAAGCCTAAACCCCTCAACCCTAAACCCTAAATGAACTATAGCACTTTCGATTTTCTTCTCCATTCCTTACTAAGTCCACATGGCCCTAAGGCCTAAATTTACCATAGTAGTTTCCATTCTCTTTTCCGACCCTCTAAGTAGGGCTTCGGTGTTGGGCATTACATCAGAAGCCCCGAGGCCTGGTTTGAGGTTTCGATTTTAGGTCATTTTAATCTCTCAGCCAGGTAGGGAAATGCAAGTTATAATTAGGTCAGATCCTATGATCCTTACTCATTGCACATGGTTCGGAGAACTCTACTAGTTCAGAATCCCCCCCCTAATATCTGGTCTCGCTAACCCCCTAATATCAAATATTCCCATTGGGGTTACTATGTGATGTTGGGAATACTTAATAATGCGTAATATTAGGGAGCAGGGGCTTTTACTATTAGGGGGAAGCCATTAAACCCTAAACCTGTAGTCTCCTTAGACCTATAATAAACATGTCATTTTCAATATTTCCTTAGGGTTATACTATAATAAAAAAAACAAAAAATGATTCCTAAGGACACTACAGAAACCCTGTACCTATCTAACCTTTCTGCCCAATTGTCTGACGACGTGGCTGCTCAAGGACTTGGCAGTTTACATTATTATATTGGCGTTCTATTGGGATAATGGAAAATAAAATGGAAACTGCCATATTATACTAGGGGGCGGGTGTAGGGTTCAGGCCCAACCCCCATCTTGTGGACCCTCAAAATGTTACGCCTGATTTTTAGAAACCCCTGATTCCAGGCTCCATGGGCCCTTTGAGCTTGTAAATTTAAAGTTTTCAGTCAACAGCCTGAACGCAGCCTTCCATCTCTTTGCGTAGTAGTTCCAACCTTGCACTTGCAGCGCTTGCTTTCTTTCCCTGTCTGTTATATTGGGTTACATTGGGATAATGGAAAATAACATGGAAACTGCTATATTATACTAGGGTATATAGGGTTATCTAGGGGTTATATTGGGATAATGGAAAACAAAATGGAAACTACTATAATATAGGAGTCCATGTTCGAAGAGCTTCTGATGGGCATCAGTTGCTTTGAGCATCACAGCTTAAAGCAAAACGATAGCCCAGAAGGTGCTCGGAGTTCGACGTACATGGACTCAGTCAAAATATGGGTGGTTGTCAGGGTTGTGGTCCTTTTTCTTACTTAGCCAATAGAAGAACTGGAATCTTTTGGGCTTGCTTTTTGAGTCTCTATAATAAAGTTTAAACTTTTTTAGCCCTGGTTATGGCGAAAGAGAGCTTTTGGGTACCCTAAATACTATGTGCCAAAAATGGGCCACCCATCTGAAAACACGGGTCGCGTGCCAGAAAAAGGGCGTAGGGTCTCAATGCCCCTCAGCCACGCCCATCCTTGACCCCGTACCAATCCCAAGCCTCTGAAGACCTGAGATCTACAAATCTACGAGTCATTTCACAGTGCCTGGGCATCCTCATTTAAATAAGCATCTCCTCCCAACGCACATGCGGCACCGCGATTTACTACAGAAGCATATAATTCCCACCCTGCTGAGAACTACCCACCATCCAGTTTGCCCCAAACCCAAACCCCAAGACCTGAACCCTCAACTTGGGACTTGATTTTAGGTTGGCAACCTACAATCAAATCCTGACCGTACTACGAAAGCAGCCGCGGGGCGTTTCAAGCGGCGTATCTTCTGGGAGGACGGCCTCCGGACCTGGGAAGCAGGTTTGGGTGCTGGATCTCACCCTATAGAACGCTCCAAAGTACATAACTACGATATACTCCCTAAAACCTACGGAACGATAAGCCTTAGAAGGAACCCTCAGCATATGAGCTATAGTCTAAACTCCTAGTATCTCCCTTAATAACCCCTATAATAGTCCCTTATATAATCCCCTATATAAGCCCCCTAAGGAGTTTAGACTATAGCTCATATGGGTGGTTGTGAAAAAATTATGGTCCCTTTTTGGATCCCTATCATAATACGGCACCTAATATTTAGGGTACCCAAAAAGGGACCAGAATTTTGACAACCACCCATATGAGTGTTGAACGCTTAGGGCCAAGGTTTCAGTCGTATGGGCTGGGTCTGCGGGTTTAATAAATCAGGCTTTGGAGGCAGCTACTGTAGGGCTTAGGATTTAGGGGTTTAGGGTTTAGGGCCCAAAATGGACGAATCTGAGGGAACCCCATCTAAGAGGTCAGCTTCTTTATGCAAGTGTCACTTGACCAAAATCAGGAGGTCCCAAGAATGATTCCGGCGAACCCATTGTCCATCTGATTGCCATGATGAACCCCAATCTCACAGATGCTCTGCTCGGTATTAATTCATGTGAGGACCATATTCGATTATGTAGGACTTTCCCGGTCAAAAAACACTGCCAACTTCAAGAATTGCACTTCTACGCTTCTGGGGTTGGCTCAGGGTTGGACGATTTGTGGGACAGGTTACTTGGAAGGATCAGGGGACTTAGTAGCTGGCAGCTCGCTGTACGATGGCGATGTTGCTGTCATTACATGGCTTCTGGGAGCTACAAGTGTACTTACTAAGTCCTCCTGACCTCGCAAACAAAGCTTTGGGCATCTGAATTTTCAGCGTGGGAAAAACCCTAACCACGACTCAGGAGGCCCTTGAAGTCGGTCTATAAAGAACCTAGATAATTCCGAGCTACATCATTCGCATGCACTGTTCTGCTTGAAACGCACGGCAACTTCACCTGCATCCCCCAGAGAAGGTCGGGATCGCACAGACCATGAACAGAATGCTCAAAAGTGGCTGTCAGCTACTCCTTTTCTGACCTTTAATCAGTAAGGAATGAAGGCAAGGATCCTTATAGTAGTCCCTGTATACTCCCAAATAACTAATCGTTGCCATTTTCTTGTCCATCCCTGCATTCTCTGCAAGCCAGAGGTAAGTTTTGGCACTAGGTTCAGAATGGTTCAGAAACTGCAGAATGCATAAGGCTTCCTTGGTTTGGGAATCTTTGCTTCACCGTAAAACACCCTAAACCCGCTCTAGAAGAACCGGGCACGTTTTGAGGCCAAGCCCCAAATCCACGTGATGTCCGGAAAAAGAACGCTGCGTAGTTGTCTACGTGGCACTTAGGACCCCTACTAAGGGTTACCCTTGGGTACCTATAATGGGAGTATAAGGGTATCCCAAAGGGTTAAGGGTCCAAGGTCCAAGCCAAGTCCCAAGAAGTTGTGTAGATTGTTTATCAGGACTTGCAAAACCAGAGGCAACAAGCTTCTATCCCTTCCAGCCCCGAGCAACCTCTTAAACATGCTCTTCTTCATGGTTGGCTAGGGCTTAGTGGATGAGGCAAAACAGAAGCCTGGCAGACAACTTGATGCAGGCAAGGGGCCCATAATGTCCTTCAGTGCGGCAAGTGCTGAGAGGCGCCGCCTTCAGGGTTCATAGGTGGAGCACTTCGAGGTTCTAAGGTTTGGAGGGGAGCGCAGACTTCAACCTTGGACCATTCACCCTAGCAGTAACAGTTAAGAATAAAGGCAGTAGGCTCAACACCCTAAGTCCTCCCCAAACCCTCAATTTTCTGGCTCTTAATAACTTACCTTTGGTTAGCTGGGAATGAAGGCATGGAAAAGAAACTGGAAACTACCATAACAGGTTATACAGGGACTACTATAAGGATCCATTCCTTCATTCCTAGCTTCCGGGAGGTAGATAGAGCCTTTAAGGACAGTTACCGTAAACTCAGAACCCCAAGGATTACACAACCCCTTTATATGGTAGCTTCCCAAACTATAGGGTCCAGGGGTTTAGGGTTGAGGGGTTGAGGGTTTTAGGGATTAGGCCCCCAATAGATGATAATCCTTTTATGGGAAGCCACACAAAAAAAGGTACTGCTAATTTCGGCAAAGCCCATGCTACTTCCCACACTTACACC
This sequence comes from Symbiodinium pilosum, assembly GCA_905231905.1. Taxonomy (NCBI): domain Eukaryota; class Dinophyceae; order Suessiales; family Symbiodiniaceae; genus Symbiodinium; species Symbiodinium pilosum. Next base: position 34,300 of record CAJNIZ010043556.1, on the reverse strand, counting down.
CAGTTTTCGAGGGGAAGATGTAAGCTCCAGTCAATATTTCCTAAATAATCTCATGTGGCATACATATATATATATATACATAGGGTTTTAAGCATATTTCCGACATAAGAATTTCATGGACATGGGCTCCGAATAGGTGAGCAAAAAAAGGGCCTCTACAAAACTACAAGAAGGACCCCTGTGTCCACTGTCAAGGGTCCTCAAGAATGCTAATATTGACACTAGCTCATATGTCATATGGACAGTCTACCGCTATACTGGCTGTAACAGTTGGGTGTAACATGAAAACCCTCGAGGCAAAAAGCCCAAACCTGACAAGAGCCTGCGGTGCTGCTTATAAAGACCAAGCCTATGCTTCCATACTTTATCTAGGGGTCGAAGTCTAAAAACAATTAATACCTGCGTGGGCCCTTTTTGCATCCAGGACTTTCTACTTGGGCCCTAAAATATATTTCTATCAAACTGGGCTATTTGGAGCCCCGAAATCTAGATAAGCGAGGAAATATGTTAGTGCACCTACATAAATGCGGGGAACCCAACATAAATCCCAACATATTATCTTTTCTACTATAGGACCTACCCGAAAAAAGGTATCCCAAATTACGAAACCCTGATCCGCAAACAAACCTATAGCCCACTATGTATCTGCATGATAACTCCTTGAAGCCCCTTTGAAGGTACCCCTAAGTTTGGGCAACCCCCTCATGTCTCTGTCAACTCTCACAAAACCCTAAACCCCAACCCTAACCCTGAAAACCCTAAACCAGGCCTCTTCAGAGGGGATGTCTCATCCAGGGACTTGCGCTTTCCCTGGGGACGTTTGCTGGGTCCGTATGCTCGGGCAATAGTTTCCCTATAATATGGCTTAGCAAGAAGGGAGGCGCTAGCTTAGGGCTTGTGGTTTAGGACTACTATACTATGCAATGTAGTAAGACGAAGGGTTGAGAGCAGTTAGCATTGCAGATTGGGTTATAGGGACTCTGAACATCTGGGGTTGTTAGTAGGGTTTTTGCGGCCCAAACCAAGGGTCCATGCAGCTAGATGGTTTATACTGGAGTCTTAAGGAAGGCATATGGGAGCTCCTTTGGGTCCTAAGTATATACCTTAGGTGGACCCTGCACCCAGTAATAGTGCCTATTCTGGGATAATAGGGATTATATTAGGGTCCTCATATATTCTAACAGGGTGGGGGGTCCTCCTAATATATACCGTATACCTACATGGACCCTTTGGGTGACTGTGAACAGTGGCGTAACTTTAACCCCTAGCCCTAAACCCTTAAACCCTAAATCCTCAAGCTCCGCCGGCCCAGCGAAGGCTACATGAGTAGCGTTTTTTGGCAGGTTGAATCCAGTAAGGTTGTAGTCGCCCTTAAGTAGATAGAATATGGCCTGGGGTGTATTATACTACGATCCCCATATGCCCCATATTCTATCTACTTAAGGGGACTATATCTCTTGCATAAAATACCATACCCCAAAGGAGGGTATGAATCTCACTCTATGTTGGGGACTATTGAACATCCCGAAAGAAAAATAGCCACTCACCTGAAGTTTGCTGGGCTTAGGCCTCATATGCGCGCAACAAGAAACTCCACTAGGTAGGGCAACTCAGGATGCGTTGGACAAATGGGTGGTTGTCAAAATTATGGTCCCTTTTGGGGTACTCTAAATATTACGTGCTGTATTAAAATAGGGATCCAACAAGGGACCATCTCTTTGACAACCACCCAGCTGTACTCTCCCCCATGTGGCCTTTAGGGCTTACAGAGTTTCGAAAACCCATTGGACGTCAGATGAACGCCTCATCCAGAATTAATTCTGAGCCCCAAAACTATGTAAAATAATTGCCTTTATGGCTGTTATTATGGCTTCAGGGATATTATTTTGCATACTTTCGGGGCTTAGGTAATGCCGAGCAATCAATGGCGGCTGTACGGCAGCTTGCAGGTGCGAGGCGCGTATCCACAGTCATGACAAGTAATTCAAGAGGACCCCTTGAACCACGGGCCATAATTACAAATGTGAAGCCCCAAACCAAACACTTAATTCCAAACCAAAAGTAACAAAAAACTGAGGATGACGATGCTCGGTCCTTGCATCTCACTTCCCTGACCCACAGCCTAGATACAACGTGTGTCTCGGCTCTCCAAACGTAACCCGCAAATTCTATAACCAATCCAAAAGCTTGCTCCCTATGTATTCCCTAAACCGTAATTAAACCCTAAACCGCAGGACATGGAAATTTAAGAGCATATCATATAACTAAATGCTCTCGTCCTGCTGCTAGGCTAACTTGCAAGATCAGCATTCGGTACTGCCGTTGCTGTTCTACTGTCTCTACTGTTGCTGCTACGCCCGTCACCCACTACCCCCCCCACCATCACCGTTTCCTTGAACCTAAGCCCAACCCTAAACCCCTAACCCTAAACCCTAAACCCCTAAACCTACTTTTGCTCCGGAAATATGACTGTTAGTTGCCCTGGGCTCGCCTGTGCAAATGCCGCCTGCAGCGTTTGCCGGGCCTGAGGCGTCGCTGGGCGGCGCCTTTGTTAGATGGCGGTTATCTAGGGGAGGGATTATACAGGGATATTACCCCAATAGTGAAGACGCACATGAACAAGATCATGGAAAACCAAATGAGACAGGAGCGGAGCGTCCAGAATTCAACTTTGCAAGAGCTCTTCCTAGGGGACACCTCCACCCATACAGGAAGCAGAGGTATGGTACTTTGCGCGCCAACATGCACAGCAGCCTCCACCCATCGCGCAAGGCCCACTCTAACAGCTTCAGCCGTGCCACATCCCGCATGGCTCCGCCCCTCATGTTCTCCTCAGTCCTCACACTCCCCAGATATCCTCGGTGGCCCTAGACAACAATTTGAGTTGATAGTAGATACTCAGACTTCCTCGCTATAGTAACTAGTCTAAAGTTCCTTAACAGCCAGCCAGCAGCATGAAGGTGCAGTAGCGTTGTAGCAGAAGACCACGAGCACATGTATGTAGACAAAGCTTGCTTGCAAATCACCTTTTCTCCCTGTACAACACCTATGTAGTCTCCATGCCACGCAAAACATAGCCAGAACACGGGAAAGACCTTCAAGCTTCACAAAAACCGCTTCAAGGTTCCAAAAAATCCTGCAGGTACAAAACCCAAACATGAGAATAACCCCTATATCCTACACCGTAATTTATTCAGAGATGAAATCTCCAAACTACAGCAACGTACTCATATAGCAACGATCCAAAGTCAGCTATTCCTAAACCCTACGCGCTGAACCCTGCACCCCTAAACTGCAACACTCCCTAAACCCCAAGCCCTGAACCCCACACCCAAAACCCCAAAACCCAAAGCCCTAAACCCAAAACCTCAAAACCCTAAGCCCTAAACTCCTAAAGCGCAGAACCAGGTGCTGGTTTCCATTCCGCTGCGCAGGGTTTCCCCGCGGCCTGGCAGGGCTGAGGGAACTGGAGAATGATTACAAGGCTGTCTGGGAATTATGTAGGGATTCTATGGGATGATGAAGGAGTTACAGGAGGATTATATAAGGATTATATCGGGATTCTATAGGGATTATATGCGGTTTATATGGGGATTATATAGGGATCATATAGGGGTCATATAGGGATTATGTGGGTATTATATAAGGTTCAGGGTGTAGAGTTTAGGGGGGGGGGTCCTGTAGGGCGCTATGTCGGGTTAAGAATTCATGTAGGGGGCTATATTATATCGGGCTGAGGATTTAAGATTTACGATTTAACGTGTAGAAATTATGTAGGGGCTATATGAGCGTCTCTCTCAACTTGATGGTTGCCTCCTGGTGGTAACGTTGGGGGCGTCGCTTTTCAAGGGTTCCCCTAACTTTACAAGGTTTTGGGCCACTTAGGGTTTCATGTCCAAGCCTTACAGAATCTCCTTTACGCAAGTTTTGATGTTTAGGGCACCAACACCGACGACACCGTGATCTTAATCTTTCAAGCCGTTGCTCACTCCGTAGCCTAGGGGACAGTGAGCGATGTGCAACCTGAAAAGCAGTGAAGGAGCTTGCGGATACAGCTACTCGCAGTGTTGCATGTTGCTCATTGTCTCATAGGTGGCCAGGTAAGCAATGGCTCCAAAGAGTAAGAGGGCTTCCGGCTCGGGATGCAGCGTTTACGCTGTGGGATTTAGGGTTGAGAGGGTGAAGGATGGAAACGACCGATCTTCAGGACTCTTCTGGGCCGTTTAGGGTTTGGGATTGCAATCTTCCCTTCACAAATAAGAGGAAGATCATGTGGAAGGGGAGGGTGGGCGGCTTCAGTTTGGTGAGCAATGCTCAGGGTGGACAGAGCCTATGGACGAGAGAAGTAACTGGAGACTGCTTTCTCGTTCAATTGGGGCAGTCTATTCACCCTCCGTCTCGGTCTCCCCCTGATACAGAACATTAGGGAAACATGGGCGGAAGGTTTCTTGAAGTTGTTCCGTGTACTTGACACTGACTGATGGATCGGCACCTAGCAGACTAAGTGAAGGCGAAGTACGCAAGGAGAGTAGAAACATGATGAAACATGGTCATTTTGAAAGAAAGTTCGAGCATGCGCGACTGGACTCCTTCAACACATCGGGGTGGCATAAGACAAAAAGTGAATGTTCTTGCCAGTAGTATCTACTAGGGGATGTACATTATGGCCTGGTCCTAGCTTTTTCCTACTTTAAGAACATCCAATACTGGTTCTCTGGGAAGTTTCTGAACCCCAGGCCTACACCACAGAATCAGCCCGCCATCCTGAGAAACAAGTGAACCCCCCTTTTGGGAAATCAGCCTTCAAAGCGAGATAGCAGAAACCTTAAATAGGACCCCAATTTTGATCCCCAAATACGATCATCCTTATTATAGAGACTCTGAGAAGGTACCTCTAATTCTGGAAACCACCAAAACATGCTGAGCATCTTGGCATCTCTCAAAAACAGCTCCCAGCAGATCCCCAAAACAGCGATTAGAATCCAAAATTGAAAAAAGCTCAAATACAACTTCTGAGCGAGCCCCATGCCCCTTTATTGACCTCCCCCGTACCGAGTACGGTCTAGAGTATATTCCTTAATTCAGGGGTATTGGCTCTCTGCGTAAGGGAAGCCCTACACCCTATAAACCCTAAACCCTGAGACCCTAAACCCTAAGACCCTAAACCCTTAAGCCCTAAACCCTTAAACCCTAAGACCCCAAACCTTCTAAAACCTAAAACTAAACCCTAAGTCCCTAAACCCTTCAACCCCAAGACCCTTAACCCTAAACCCTCTACACCCTAAACCCTAAGGCCCCAAACCCTTAAACCCAAAACCATCTAAACCCTAAGACCCCAGACCCTAAACCCCAAAGCCATCTAAACCCTAAACCCTGAGACCCCAAACCCTAAAACCCAAAAACCCTCTAAACCCTAGACCCTGAGACCCTGAACCCTAAATAGTAGTTTCCATTTTCTTTTCCATTATCCCCATATAATCCCTATATAGTCCCTGTAGTTTCCATTTTCTTTTCCATTATCCCCATTTAAATTCACCCAGTTTTCATTTCATTTTCCATTTTCTTTTCCATTTGATTCTCCATAATACCCTAAACCCAAGTCCGAGGCTGCAGCGGTGCCCTCTGAGGCACTGGGCGCGGTGGAGCGGGCGGCGGCTTCCTTGCAAGGGCCGAGAATTCCGAGATTGCCAACCTCAAGCCCTAAACCTCAAGGGTTTAAGGTTTAGGGGTGTTGGGTTCAGGGTTTAGGGGTTTGGGGTGTAGGTTTCAGGGTGTAGGGTTTAAGGTTTAGGGTTTAGGGGTTCACGGTTTAGGGTTTAGGGGTGTAGGGGTCAGTGTTGCAGGGTTTAGGACTTGAGCAGAATGCCTTGTGAGTTCTTCGGGTTCATAGCACTCCATGCCGGTGGGGCGTGGGGTGGGCTGGGTGCTTGGGTTTAGGGCTACATGCATCGGGCTGCTTGAGGTACCCTATACCAAAGTTATCGAAGGAACCTAGGACGGTAATGTTGCCAATTATTTGTTAAGCCTCAACTCTCATTGCTACGTCGAGCTCGACTATCTTACGGGTGGCTAGTAGGAAATAAAGGAATCCCTATGTATAGTCCCTACATATAATGCATGCCCTATTTCCTACCAACCACCAATGAGTAATGGCAGGTACCTGCGTTGCCCCACTTGGAGTCTTGGGGAACGCTCATTTCACAGCAGGGGCTGATGCAGAAGACTGTATCAGGTAGACGTGTGCGGGCCAAGAGGGGATGTTGCAAGTCTGCATTTAATTATTTGATGTTTGACAGGACTACTTAGAATTTGGGGTCCCCCCGGATGGAGTACCTTGAAATCCCAGACAGCAAAGCCAAGCAACACGACCATGAGACGTCGCATGCAGTCGTCAACGAGCTCTTGTGGTAGCTTGTACGTCTCCCGGAGCCTCAGCAAACACTGAGCCCAAAGCCCAAAGGGTCCATGTTATACGGTATGTACCTAGAGCGCAAAGAGGTTCTTTGAGGCCCAAGTATATACCGTACAGCTACATGGACGCTTGGGAAGCAAAGCAGCTTGTATTAGAAGGTTCGTGGGTAGTTATCCGTGGAGCTTTCAATGTAGCATAGCTTGAGCGGCGTATTCTAAGTTAGGGCTCTTGCGCTGTCCTGCATAAAAAATGAAAAGAAAAAGTCCCTATATTACCCTAGTGTATGTCTACCATCAGCCTTCAATACAGGCCCCCCTCTTTGGGAGGAGCCCTCTGCTCCGTTTTGAAGTGGAATTGCTAATCTTTTGCCCCAAGCCGGGGGGAGTACGCCCCAAACCCTGCACCCAACCATCCAGAAACCCAACCCAAATTCTCCGAGATGATCTTCTTGGTACTATAACTTGAGTACTGCCCCCCCAGTAACAGTCTATATTAGGGGTCCTATTAAGGGCTATATATAACCATATGAAAAATATTATCCAACTGTTACTGAGGGGGGGGCAGTACCCAAACTATACTCAAAATGACAATACAGCCGTCTCCTACATTGCGGTCCAGAGTGTCCCCAGTCACAAAAGCATTCCTCAAGCTATCCTTCTCAGCAGAAAACCTCATGAAGCCCCATTCTTTCTTTAGACTCCCCATACAGTCCCCCTAAGTAGATAGAATGTCTGGTATATGGGGATCTTATTAAAATATACCCAAAGCCATATTCTATCTACTTAAAGGAAACTGTACATACCCGGGGTCCTAAAGAACCCCGGCATTGAGAAGAGCCATTCTCAAATATCACGTGCTCGCTTGGGACACTTGGGCAATTTCCATACCCCAGTATACCATAATCCCTAGACCCTAAGACCCTATGATCCCTAATCCCAAACCCTAAACACTATAATGCCGAATCCCTAAACCCTATAAACCCTATACACCCTAATCCCTAAACCCTGACCATGGAGACCTCCAGAACTGGATTCCTCGTACTTTGGGTCACCCTGAATCCTACAAATCCCTGTTACCCTACCTACCCCTAACCCCGGCAAATTCTTTTGAAATGCGGTTTAGGGTTTAAGGTTTTAGAAAACTACCAATCCCTACAAATCCCTTGAATAACACCAGCTTGCATGTTGGAAAATGTTCTTTTCCATTTGATTCTCCATTTTTGGGCTGATATCGCTATAACCCCAGATTTTGGGAAACTCCCACTTGGGCAGGCGCAGCCTGTGAAGAGGACCCGCCTGCACAACGGATTCCTCGGCTTGTTGAACAAAGGGGTGATTCCCTAGCGCTATAGTTTAGGGTTTTGGGTAATTAGGAGTGTTGACCCATATTCTCCCAAAGGCCCTGGGCTACTTGGATACAGAACAACAGGGTTTAAGGGTTTAAGCCTCAGGGTTACGCGTTTATAAGGTTTAGGGTTGAGTGTTGTTGAAAAAGATCAGGAGCATAAAAGATACATGTTGAGAGCAGACTCCCAACTAGTCACCTCCCAAGTATACTCCCTAAATCCAAAACGCACGGGAACCTCGTCACCATGCAATGTGCTTGGTACGACTTCTCTGCTGGAATACAGACCTATCATTGTCCCAGGTGGAGGTGCTCAAGGGAATGACTTTGTGATACGCCTCTCTCGTGCTTGAGGTTTCAAGGTTTAGAACTTCAGCTTGGGTCCGGAATTCATTTTGGGCATTTGGCGGTGCTGATCCAGCCACCAGACGTAGAGGGGCTACAACTCGTGGAAGGACCTGCGCTACTCTGACATACTCCCTCGGGTTTGTTTACCACCCTTGACAAAGGAAACAAGAATAAAAACAAGGCTTCCGGCCATGGGCGCAAAGTTCAACCGAGCCAATCCGAAAAAAGAAAAAAAACTCCAGACTTCGCCGATTGAAACGTTGGTGCTGGAGTGGCGAAAACAGCTGGAACATAAATTGAATATAGCAACGCGACATGCTGTAATGATTACAAGGGATCTTACAAGGGGATAATCTTACTACAGTAGCAATTTCCCTGGGAGTGCAGGTATAGAAACAATACCTACCTTTGCAGGGCATGTAAACATGAGCCACTTTCGGCGATTCTCTATCCCTGGCGTTTCAGGCGTCTACATTGACACTAGGGCTGTGAAAACAGCGCTCAGGGCTGCTCTCTTCTTTACCTTGGTTAGCTAGGAAGGAAGGATTGGATCCCTGTAATAGTCCCTATATAACCCACTATAATACTTTCCATTGTCTTTTTGATTCCATTCCTTTATTCCCAGCAAACCAGAGGCCAGCTTCTACATGATGGGCTTTCGCTTTCGTCGCACGCATTGTCATATTGCCTACAAATGCGGGCCCCAACTCTGAAACTCCCTAGGCCCTGAATACCCTAAACCCTAACCACCCTGAACCCTAAACGATAAGCATCTAGGGAGTTGCAGAGTTGGGGCCGAACTTGTAGACAAAATGCAAATGCGTGTCATGAAAGCGAAAGTCTATCATGTGAGCTGGAGTGGAAATTTCTTAAACGGTGTTATATAAGGGTTACGAAGGGGGATACTAGGAGTTTAGACTATCGCGCTCTGAAACGCCCTAAACCCTTAGGGTTTTAGGCTTAGGGTTTGTTGTGTGCCCTAAACATCCTTAACCCTAGACCCTAAATCCCATACCCTAAGCCCCCTAAACCGCAAACGTAGGTTTCAGGCATGGGAGATGCTTGTTCATGTTCGTGTTGCACCTAGCAGGGACCACATTGTTTAGGGTGTATCTATAGCCCCCCTTAAGTAGATAGAATATGGCTTTGGGTATTTTATAACAAGATCCCCATATACACCATATTGTATCTACTTAAGGGGGACTATAAACCTTCCTAATTCCAGAACCCCAACCCAAACACAAAACTATCTGAACTGAAAGGTGGGCATGAATCCGCACAACCCTTTCAAGACCCCAATGCAATATCATAACCCTTAGTATGGAAACCACCCAAAAGTGGTACCCCAAATTTGGGAAGACCCCTCTGTCTTTCCGCCATGCAGGTCCACTACGCAGGGTTCCCAAATTTCCTTAATCTCAAAATTTAAAGCTCAAAATGACCTCAAACTCTGGAATTCTTCCATCTGGTAAGCCCTAACCCCTAAACCCTAAGCGCTAAACCCTAAAACCTAAGCGCTAAGTCACCTTTAAGGCCGCAATGTTAACGCCTTGCAGAGAAGTGTTGGTGAAGAGGGCCCTGCACACAGCGCGTGAGTCAGGCAAAAGGCGAGCCCAGCAATGGCTGTTAGGGTTTTGGGTTTAGGGGTTAAGGGTTTTGGGGTTTTGGGTTTAGGGGGGTTATTGTATGGATTATATCTATGGAGTACAGGCAGATTATGAGGTTCCATATCAGGGATTTTCTAGGGAAGTGTTAAGACAGTCCCATGTCGAAGGGCTGCATGGTAGCTATGGCAGCACGAGATGCCCTTGACCACTTTTCTTGCTAGCACGAATCTGTCGCAGGGCCCGCTATTCTATACTCGGGGTTAGTAGGGCATGAAGGAATATATCATATAGGGATATTACAAGGGTTATATTCAATTTTACCCTCCCGATAATCCCTGGTAAGTGTTGAGGTTGTGGCAGCAAGGCAACTTGCACGAATTTACCTGAGGGTGCTCAGTCAAGGTACTGTTGAGCCGTAGCTGATGCGGAATCCACTAGAGACTGGGCTTAACATCCATGCAGTGCATCCTTCACTTGAAGGACAGTACTCCATGAGCGATGTTTCAGGTACCATGTATCCCCACAGCCTATAAGTACGTATATGCCCCTCAAAATCATCATGTATATCCCCTTATAACCACCCCTTTGCTAGGGTAGGTTTGGGGGCCCTATAGATTCTATAGATATTAGACTTTTGTGGCTTTATAAGGATTATAAAGGGAGCAAGGGTAGTAAAAGCCCCCAAACCCTAAGCGCTAAATACCCCCCCCTACGGGAATGCAGCCGTTCTGTTGCTTGAGGCCTGGCCCCGAGGTAGTTCCAGTCCTCTGGCACCTAAGTGAACATCTCAGGAAGCACCCAGAGGGTCCCAAGTACCCAATAAACGGTGTATGTATATATATATATATAGATATACATATAAGGATGAATAAGGTTTAGGGCTTGTATATCATAATGATCTGGTTATATAGGGGTCCAGGGTATTGGGTACTTGTAGCTGTAGTACGAGTTCTGGGTGAGTATATGGTTAATAGGTTCTTTCGACCCTTAGGGAGATGCAGGTCTTGGCTTGGTGGTAAATCCAAAGGTCCTTAGGAATCCGATTTAGGGTTGAGGAGCACCCATCGAAATCAAGCAGCCCATTTAGGGTTCAGGGTTTAGGGTTTAAGCCCAGAGGGATCATGCAGCTATAAAGTAATAACCGCTTCAGGCCTTAAGTCCAGAACCCTCCAGCCAAAGTATATGCCACCTACCTACATGGATCCGTTGGGTACGGTCATATAACGATCTATGGGCTATAAGGTTTGGGGCTCCCCAATATCAGGGAAATCTGTAGGGAGACCCGTAATAAGTAATATCATATGTTGCATGGGGTCTATGTGGGAAACGACCATAGGCGTTTGCCAAATACGGGGCCTCTTTTGAATGCTCCTAACCATCGTATCTGGCGGGGCACGTAACCCTAAACCCTTTACCCTAATTCCCTAAACCCTTAACCCTGACACCCACATCAGTGCCAAGTGAACAAAGACAACCCGAGTGGAATTTTCATCCACCCTGCTCCCAGACCATAAAGACCATAATATCACACAGGCTGCCAGAAATTAGTGACTCAGTTTTTAAGGGGTCAGTTCTTAGATAAACGACCACAGATTTTGGGTCTACACAAGGGACCCGCATCTTGAAGAACAAAACGTTAGGGTTTAGGGTTTAGGGTCTTACGTGGCACCCTTGCGATGAGACTCTGTCGTGACTGGTCTGGGGTTCGATGACTTTAGGTAAGGGAGATGGATGCAATGTCTTGAGAGTTTTTGAGGCATCCAGATTGAATCTCCCATGTCCTCCCAAACCCTTTCAGACCCAAACCCTTAACCCCGAACAACCCCAAACTCTGAACCCTTAACGCCCTTAAACCGTAAACAGCCCCACTCAAACCCTAAACAGAAGATCTGACTCCTGAAGCTGCTTCGCCCGGAGCGCCTTGCAGGTGTGATTCTCAAATTGTCCGGAAGCCCAACGTCACAAGATCTGCTAACAACCAGGACCTTCCTTGTAC
>CAJNIZ010043556.1:9173-22493 GCA_905231905.1 Symbiodinium pilosum | reverse complement strand
TTGCGAGACCCTCTAGGAGGTGTAGTGTTTCGCGGCAGGTCTTAAACCCTAAACCCTAAACCATACACCAGGACCTTCCTTGTACCCTCAATTGGGGATATATGGTCCCTGATAGTGGGTACTTAGGCCCTAATAGAGGGTAGGAGGAGGGTCTAGGAAAAGATACCTGGTACCTAATTCGTCACGAAAATCCCGACACTTCAGGATTTGTGGACAAAACAGGAACCTCTCAGCCAAGATGTCCAACCCCCTCAGCTCGGCGCTGTGTACTTCTTGCGATCCAGATTCCTTGGGTTTGGGGTGCGGTGTAGGGGTTATAGTTCTAAACCTGATGGGGCTTAGTGTCTTTACCACTGCAGCTCTGCCATCGAAACCTGGGATCTAGCACATGTTTCCCAGGTTTGTAGCTGACGGTTAGGGGTTTAGGGATTATAGTCCCCCTCAAGTAGATAGAATGTAGGGTATATGGGGATCTTATTGTAATATACCCAAAGCCATATTCTATCTACTCAAGGGGGACTATAGGGTTTAGGGGTTTAGGGGTTTAGGGATTAGCTCAGGACACCCGAGCAATGCATCCCAGCCCCTCCGCATGGGGATACTGTAGGGGCTTGAATAATCGTTGATTGAGTTTGAGGTCTGCTTGAGGCAGCTAGCATTCCATATTGATACAAGAACTTTAGCATTGCAATATTGTATACAAATTTTCGGCTTCTACATTATGACTCAAAACCATCGTTCTCTTCCATGGCTGCAAGTTGATACTGTCTTGATGTATCATTGCACGATACTACAGGCCACCAGACAATGATGCACTCTGGGAAGGTCTTATGCGGAATTGGCCCTAACTATGCGAAACCTTACTTTCGAAGGGGAATTCTAGCTGCGATCAACTGGAGTTCTGCCTTGCTAGAGGAGCCATCATCCAGCCATATTTTGCTATGGTTTTCACTCTTGGAGCAACGACGTTTCAAGGGAAAGGGCTGTACAGAAGACAGTAAGGCACATACACACAGCCCGTGACTTGCGAACTTGCACTGACTTTCCGGGACATGTCCATGATAAGCGCCGTACCCTTTCTGTGATACATACGGGGGATAAACACTGGGAAACCTTACTTCGATATATGAGCTCCGGAACCAACTACAAGTCAAAGCGCGAAGACTAGGAAAGAAGTCCTGTTTTCGGAATTCGTGTCCAGGTTTAGGGTCATGGCGGTAAGTATTATGAGGCCTAAGCCCTCCAACTACCCTCTGCTCTAGCCTAAGTACCCACTACGACGGGCCCTGTAGCCCCAACAAAGGGAACCCTAAACCCCCTAAACCCTAAACCTGTAGGTGACACCTTTACAAAACACAGTGGATTGGGCATGCCGTAGGAGATCGTGGTCAACTAGCCCAGGTCCCAAGGTTTGGGGTTTAGGGTTTAGGGGTTTAGGGGTTTAGGGTTTAGGGATTTACGGTTTAGGGTTTTGGGATTTAGGGTTTTGGGTTTAGGTTTAAGAGTTTAGGGTCTCGTGCTTAGGGCATTTGAACGAACATAACCAAAATCTCACATGTTGACCATGTGTTAGATAAGGATTAGGTTCTCGGATGTTTTAGGATGGGGAGACATACTCCTAGAGGTAGTAAAGGCTTAGATAATGACTCCCTGGCATTTCGAACAGGCATCTTCTCGCGGACACCTAAACCCCAGACTCCTAAACCCCAAACCCCTAAACCCAGCAAACAGCAGTGCCGAGATGCTCCAGGATAGCTTCAATGGAATGGTGCTCTTGCACCAGCTTTCGGGCTGTGACAATGCCCACCTGGACGCATGTGGCAGGGATAGTGAGCACCCCAAACCCTAAACTCCATTCAGGATCCCTTATACAGGAAAAACCCTTTTTGCAACTGGCGTGCTGGGTCTCGCCTGGGAATGCTGAGCCACTCGTGTTCACTCACTTTCGTCAGCGAAAAACCCTAAACCCATAAATCGCTTGTTTCTTGATTCTGAGATTGTCCCATTGTGACTCCCGGCTCTGTAGGATCTTCTTTCTCTTCGAGCATATGGTGGGGCTGGTGCTGGGGTCCGTATGCAGGGACTGTTTTTCTGGGAAGACAATGTGGAGGCCCCACCTCTTTTGGATACGATCACACCTACGACCTACCTGTATACATTCAAGTACCAAAGCTGGATTGCTTCATCCTCTCGATACCCAAAAAACCCAGTATCCACTCATTAGGAATACATCCTAAATAATACTAGGTTCTGTTATATGATTTAAATATACTTGAACTACGTATGTTCCTGAATTAAGCAGTATTGTGCGTTTTTGGTACCAAGACTAGATTGCCTCATCCTCTCACCAGGGTTCCAAGCAACTCAATCCTAAACCCTTTACTCTCACTCTTTCACCATTGGAGTCGAGCTGATTGCGGGGCTTGATGCTAAACCCTACAACGTCCGCTGCGCCGCGCCTGCGCCTGTGGCGCAGCATTGTAGTATTTTGGCAAGCACACCGAACCCCCTAAACCCCAGACCTGAAGCCCTGAACCCTTAACCCTAAGCCCTAAACCTTAAGCCCTAAACCCTCAACCCTAAGCCCTTGACCCTTATAAGCCCTAAACCTTAAGCCCTAGACCCTTAACCCTGAGCCCCAAACCCTTGACCCTAAGCCCTGAACCCTGAGCCCCCTGGCCTTGCCAATGGTAGTCAAGTAGTCGCATCCAGCGAGGATGCAAAAATCAACCTTGGATTCTATGCACCAAGAAGGCCCAATGCCCCTTAATTAGGGAATTTACCAATACATGGTACTAGGCTCCCTGACATGGTTTAGGAAAAAATCCCTCATAAAGGGATATCGAGCTTGCTGGGCAATGCATGGGCCGAGGATGATAAGTTCGGTTGGGAAACTGGGGCTTTTGCTAGTTAAATCTTACTGGTTCGTAGTGGGGAAGGAGGGAATATAATCCCTATATAATGCCTATACACTATATTCCCATCTTTCCAGACCAACCCCCCTAAACCCTAAACCCTAGTTAGCAATTGGAAGGCCATGAAAACCATCCTTGCAGCTCCTTCAAGCCCAGAGTAGACAAGCTTTCCCAAGCACAGCTTCTCTGCACCTGGGCACTGCCTTAGGTTGGGCCTCACCCACTCATAGTGACCACAAGAAATAATGGTAATTATATTAGGGCCTCTATATATTCCCAGTATATTGCTATTAGCGGGTGGGGGCCTAACCCAAGCACTGCCAGACAAAAAAAACATGCTAACACTAGAGTTCTTATTATGATGAGCCCAATATGACCCAATATAGACCCCGATAAAACCCAATATAAAGACCCCAATATCATCCTATGTACCCCAGTGAAACCCAACATAAACCTCGACCCTGCAAACCCAAATCCACTTTTTAGCAACTGTGCCTTGCGGCCAACCACAACCACTCCATGAAACCATCATCCGCCGTTTTAGGGTTTAGGGATTATTAACTACAGCTTTCCAGGTTATTTCTACTAGATAGGGGGGGTATTACTACTAAATTGTAGGTATTTGGGGTTACAGGTATGGTTTACGTGCTAGAGGTCACTCTTGCATTTCTATGTGAATTTGTGCGATCTGTCATGTCCTATAAGCTAGGGGGAGGAGACCCTAGAAGAGACCTAATCCGACTACCCCATACAAATCTCATACGCGGGTTTAAGGGGATTAGGGTATACATGACCCTTATAAAAACCAGGAAACCCTAAACCCTAAATCCCTAAGAGTAAGGGTCCCTCTTGAAGCCCCCAGACATACACTTCAGTGTCGGGCCCGGCAAGGCTTTCAATAGGACAGAGCGCATTCCATGTTGTGGAAATGGAGCTTCTACACGAATACAGACCCCCCAATACGATCATCCCTACTATAGACCCCCTGAAAGACCAGGTACATTCTGGGTCTATATGGTTTTCAGGGTTTCCACCAACTTTATAGCCAAATCGGAGCAGAATGGAACTTGACTGTCCTTACCATCTGGTCAGACTGAGCTTAGCAAGGTCCCTTTGAAGGGGTTTATAGGCTTTAGGATATATAAGGCTTGGCCGCTTGCATAGCCTTGGAAGGCTTGAGGTTTGGGATTTTGGGCCTGAGGTTTATCACTTGATTCTGGGACGCAGGGAACCAAGGAATGGCAGAAACAACCCTAAACCTTGAACCCTAAACCCTAAACCCTAAACCTTAAACCCTAAACCCCCAAACCCCAAAACCCTAAACCCCAAAATAATAAACCCTAAACCTAATTTTGGGCCAAAGGGTCAAGGGGTCCCTGTGAAAGGGCTTCAGGCGTATGCAGGGCTTCGGGCTTAGGGAACAGGAAAAAATGAAACCGCTATGTAGTTGGGGTTGGGCTTGTGTAGGATGATATAGTGACTGTTTTGAGCCCTGGGGATTATATACGGCATGCTACACGCATCCATTCCTTCCTTCCTTGCTCACCAGAGGGAAGTAAGAGATAGTGATGGCCATGGCCCTCGAGTAGCCAAGATGGAAGGAGAAGACAGCAAAAGATGTGTATGTGTGCCTCTCGAAACTACCCCAAACCCTAAACTAAGGGCAACCTTTCACTTCATGCATTCTTGCAGTTGAGGTTCAAACTCTGCTTGCGTAAAGGATAGGGCTCCCAGAAGGGATTTGAGCTCAATGTCCTGTGGAGAGTGTGAGGCTTTCAGGCGGGTCTCACTTCAAACGCATGAACATGAGAGTATGGCTTGGCATCCCCTCAAGGTGATTCCGCTATAGTTGGTGCTCCAATTCGGAATTACAACTGATAAGACTTCGGGCGTTGGGCGCATGACAGGGAGATGGATTCTGGAAAGTAGTTGCGCACTGGCGGATCAAGCTCACAGGTATCAACAAACCCGTGACTCCATGAACACAAAATCCTTTTGAAAGAGCCGCATACGCGGCTTTCACCTTGATCCCTCCATTCTTGGCACCATAAACCCAATTTGAGGAACTCCCCCACCTGCACCAGGGGAATTTGCGGTGAGGCGGCAGCACGATGCAGGTTCCTCCCCCACACATATGCATGCTTCCGGATAATGTAGGGTCACATATAAAGATCATCGGGGTACATAGGGGTAATGGGAAAGAAAATGGAAACTGTTCTGTAGGGTTTAGAGTTGAGAGCATCAAGCTGGGCTTCGAATCTTTGGTTTTGGGGGATCTGGATTGCGTGAGCGGTGGGAAATGGTGTGGGCCAAGGCCCGACAAAAACCGAACCAATCCCCCCGTAGAACCACTAGACAATCCCTTCATGACGCCTTCAATCAAAGGCATCGCTTGTGGGTTCCATTTGACTTTTGGGGGGAAAATAAACCTGGTCGTGCCTAAGCAGGCGTGGTGCGCCGAAGACCAGGGCATCGAAATCCTTCTGGGTTGAGGTTTGGGGGTAGGTTTCGAGGTTTGGGGGTAGGTTTAGAGTTCGGGGCTTATGGCTTAAGGCTTCCTGGAGCTCATATACCCTTCTTTTTCCACGTTATGCACTACAGTCTCGCAGGGCAAAGTCTTAGAATGGAAAGACCGCCAAAGTCCAGGTAAGGTATAAGAAACTTGAATACCATTGCCCAGGGTATGGTAGTAAACCGGCCGCAACACCTGATAATAACATTATTTTCCATACAGTGCCAGCAAATTCTGGGCAAATATACATGCATTTGTATTTATACATATCTATCCATGTATGTATGTCTACACACATGCAAATACAAATATGAATATATATATATACATACATATACACATGTGTGTGAAGATATGTGTGCATGTGCACTGTTGTTGTCTCTTGGGGGGGTCAGTAAGCCACTCTTGCCTCGGTGGCAGCTGCCTGAGCATGACCGGAAACCGCTAGCGCTGCACACAAAGCCTCCGCCTCGCAGATAGCAAATGGTCGCTAGGGTTTAGGGTTTAGGGTCTAGGGCTTAGGGTTTAGGGTTGTTTAGGGTTTAGGGCTTATGGGTTGCTACCTAGACCCGGCGAAATACGTTAAGGGTTGCTTTCATTGGTGTTCGGGAGGTTTAGGTTCAAGTAGCCAGTCGTTAGATTTAAAGCTACTTGAAGTGACGGAGCTGTCCTTCAAGCAGAGGTAGTTTGGGAGATTCAAGATGGTTTGTATAGTAGGGTTATAGCAGGGTTATATTGGGGTTATATTAGGGTTATATCATATCATACCCGTGTGCAACATTGGAGCATCCAACGTTTTGGCGGGATCGTCATGGGCCACTTCAAGCATTGGACTACAAATACACAAGCTTCCGGAAACGACATGGCAGTTAAGCTATAGTCTTAGCTCCTAGAATCCCCTTACTGATAGACCCTATAAGACTCCCCTATATAACCCCCTTTTAATAAATTTTGACTACGGCTCAATTGATCAAGCAACCAACTCCCAAAATGACGGTTAACCAGCACGGTTTCCCTTGTGAAGCCGTGGAAGCCATACCCTGGCACTTCGAATCTGCTTTTCTCACTGGTTCTTAGTAGAGGTTAGGGGAATACATTCTATGGGGGTTCTATGGGGATTATATTGGCTTATTCACAACTAAGAACCAGTGAGTTTTTCTGTTTCGACAACTTACCGCTTAAGATTCATGCTCCACTGCAACCGGTGCAAACGAGGTTCCTACTGAAGTGGAGAAGCTTTCTGTTTCCCAACCGTTCTCACAACGATGGCTCCTCGTGTCTCTGACACTTGTTGCTCGAAAATACTTGTGTTGTTCCATGGACCGGGACGTTCCATAGAATTGAACAACAGAAGGATCCTGGGTTTCCCGTTCCAAGAAGTCTTTACACATAAACAAGTGTACAAAGACTCAGATGAGAATGGAGGAAAATAACTTATGTGACCAAGTTAACAGGGAACTACTAAAGGGAACGAGGGTGGGAAAAAGAAACCTTTGATGAATCTGGATCGATCCCGATCTGTTGATCCAAAATGGCATACAGATTTACCTGATCTCATGTAATCTGCACGCGATCAACATCTCTGTTCCTGTAGCTCGATGTTGTCATTGATTTCCTACGCGAAGCACGAACGTCTACACAATGGCACACACTTGGCACCAACATCTGAATAATTTTGACCAATCCCAATGTCTCTTCCCAATAGCACAGCATTTGCAGCCAGCCGTGCACTGTCCCCAAAAGCCCATGCAGCCTGACAGAACCAAAGCTTTCGCCAGAAGATCCTGGCCCTAGACTCTAAACTCAAAACTCCTCATAATATATTATAGTAGTTTCCATTTTATTTTCCATTATCCCAATATACCCCTAATATCACCCCAACATATTTGGCCGGCGCCTCCCCCGGTGCCTGCACTGCTGGCACGCCCATGAAGCCTGGGCTTAGACGGTTTAAGGTGTAGGGGGGTTCGTTTCCTCAGACTGACATTCAAGCCCAAAAAAGGATTCATTTACACTAGCACCCCTTTGGCAAGGGGCTTCATGGGGTTCCATGCTACTTGAAGGGGTATATACCCTGAACCACCTACACCATATACACCCCTATCTCTCTCTCTCTCTCTGCCCTGGGTGTATATCCCTATGCAATCCTGTACAGCCCTTCCCGGTCCCAAACTTTTGATGTTTGCTGTTGGTCTAGCTTAACCCAGCACTGCAAGGATGATGATAGGAAAAAAGAATGGACACTACGTAGATTATCACGGCGAACCAAAACTCAAGTACACGGCAAATTAAACAACTGGACACCCGGAGTTTAAGTTGCATGCCAGCTCCAAAGACGAAGATAATGACCTCGCAGATCCTCTCGGGGCTTAAACATGCTTAAGCCCCAAACCCTGAGTTTCAGCCCCACGGCTTTCAAACACCACCTTGAACAATGATGAACTATTGGGACCCGTTGACCGTTGACCCTGACCCCAAACGCTAGACTGATGGTCTTGCCTTGCTAGCTACGCAAAGGTAAAAGGGCTTAGGGTTTAGGGTTCTCCCTCCCCCACTTTAAAGGCTGGCGTAATAAACGCAAGCAGACCACCATCAATTTCTCGAACTTGCTCTCCTCTACCTCCCTCAGGCTAGTGGCAGCAGAGTCTCAACTAGATTCCTCTAACACACTCAAGGCCACCATGACCTCATCCCCATCGACCTCTCCAGCCGGGTTTGCTAACAGTGTTAAAGGTAGACATGCGTCTTTACTTCGCTAGCTCAAATGAGGCATAGTCTAAACTCCTAGTATTCCCTGAATAAGCCCTGTAAAGCTCCCCTATATTATAGCCCACTATATGACCCCCTTCAAGGAGTTTAGATTCTAGCTTAAATCATTAAAAGAATCCCTTGCGAGTGGCGTAGAAGCTCCATTGCTTCGTCGTTATGCCGCTGCGTAGTTTTCACCAGCCTCTTGCAAAATCAACGTTGCCATTTGGGTGGTTTCCCAAAATTAAGTGTATCCTTTTTTAGGGGTCCTTATTATAATAAGAATCATAGTATTTTTCGGGGTCTACATTGGGGTCCCCCTATTTAGGGAAATTGCCATTTCTGAAGTTCCCAGATTGTTGCCCCTGCCAAGGGAATCCGCAGCGACGTACGGTGCAAGGTCTATCGGAACTCTATTGCCCCTTGTCAACAAGGAATGAAAACATGGATCCTTAGTCGTCCACGTCTAATAAGAATCCCGGATGATAGAATACGTTCCAACTTCTTTTCCACTGCCCCTGTATCCCTACAGAAGTCTAGATATCAGAGTAGTTTCCATGGCCCTGTCCATTCGTTCGTTCCCCCGCTAGCCAGAGGGAAGTAACTTCAGGTCTGCCATAAGTAAAAAAGGTTCTGCGTGCCAAGCCCCCAATACGGTTATAATTGGGTTACAGGTACCAGTTAGAAAATACCCCCATAACACCCTATGTAAACCCTATATCGTCCCATATACTTGGGTTACAAATACCCTGAACCTCCAAGCAGTATGACACCCCTAACAATTGGGTCATTGAGGACCCTGAACCTTCCCATTCCCCTAAACCCTAAACCCCTACACCCCTGAACCCCTCTGAAGCCCTGTATGAGCCCTACATCATCCCTTACACTTGGGTTCTAAGGACCCTCAACCTCCAAGCAGTCATAAACCCCTAACAAGGCTAGTCATAATAATAGCAAGACTAAATAGAGTAGCGCATTAGATTTTAAACCCTGAACCCAAAACCCTAGACCCTAAACCCTATAAACCCCAAACCCTAAACCCTAGACCCTATAAAACCTAAACCCCAAACCCAGAACCCTAAACCCTATAAACCCTAGACCCTATACACCCCAAACCCTAAGCCCTATATTCTGTCTACTTAAGGGGGACTATACCCTGGAAAATGGGGACCTCCCTGAATCTTCCAACCCTAAACCCTAGACCCTATAAACCTTAAACCCCAAACACCTTAAACCCTAAACCTCCTGCTTAGAAGCCAAGGAATCTGGAGCTTGATCCTATTGTCGTACTCATGTAAGCCATGGTCTAAACTCCTTAAAGGGGGTCATATAGGGTTTATAGGGTTTAGGGTCTAAACTCCTCAAACGGCGGTTCTTTCGGGGATTATGTAGAGGACTGTTAATTATAGGTTACTAAGGGGGATGCTAGGACTAGGAATAATCTCTAAAACAAGCCGGTATAGCACTAATTGGGAAGACCCTCAAATTTCACAACCTGTTAACCCTGACAGCAACCCTAAACCGCATCCGTTCCAACGTTAAGCCCCCAAATGCTTAAACTCCCAGCTCCTGCATCTTAAGCCTCTTAAGCCCTAAGCTCTGCAAACCCCTAGCCCTTAGCCCTGAACCCCTCCCTCCGCAAGTTTAGGGTTTAGGGCTTAGGGTTCAAGGTTTAGGGTCTCCTAGCCTGAGCTGTGAATCCATAACCTGCTTCCCCATTGAGCTTACGCAACATGTAAGTTCTGATACCTGATTTGCGCTTTAGCTTAAAGCAAGAACAGGAAGCGACGTTCAGCTTTGCCCTGGAAAGCCCTGAGCTTATATATAGATGGAGTTTAAGGTTTAGGGTGTATATAAGTAAATACATAAAATAGTTATATCTATGTGTACACATCCAGCTATTCTTTTTCCCTGAAACACCTCGAAGGGGGCCCCCGAGCCCTTAAACACATAAATGACTAATCCCTTGAACCCCTGATTGGTAAAAAACTTCAAACCCCAACCCAGAACCCCTAAACCCCTAAACCCAAAACCCTAGGCCCTTAAACCTTAAACCTTCAGCCCGAACCCCTGAACCCTAAGTCGCTAGACCCTAAACCCTAAAACCTAAACTCCAAACCCTGAAGCCTTGAAGTTTGAACCATCAAACTAATCTCAGGCACCCAGTGCAGGTTGCATGCCATCATCGCCGCATTGCGCGCGATAAGGCTCGGTTGCAGCCTGCGCTCCTTGTGGCGCGCGGGAATTGGGGTTGTTGGGATTTAGGATTTGCGGAATCATGGGCCTTGGGGTTTAGGATTTGAGCTCTGGGGTTTACGCATCTAGGATGTGGGGCTTAGGATCTAGAGGTTACGGGTTAGGGTTTAGGTTTCAGGTTTAAAAGGATTGGGAGTTTGAGGCTTAGGCGTTTGGGGTTTAGGGCTTTGGGATAAGGGTTTTGGGCTAGGGTGGTTTTCGACGGGTGGGAACTAGGACTAGGATTCAGGGATTTGCAGGAGCAATGGTCAAAACTCCGAGTATCCCCCTTAATAACGCCTATAATACTCCCCTATGACCTAAGCATCTAAGGATTCATCTTGGAAGGAATTTGGGTCCAACGGCTATATATATATATATATATATGTACTATGTAAGGCGCTTTTAGGAGATTTTGATGCTTAGGGATATCGTCCCCTATATATCCCCAGCCCTAAACCCTAAACCTTAAACCCCCCTTTTCAGGAGTTTAGACTATAGCTCACATGGGACTTTCGGGTTTTCAAAGCTCGGGATGAGAAATAGTCTTAAACGCTGAACCCCGAAACCCCTAAACCCTTTTTAGGGTTTAGGGTTTAGGGTTCAGGGTTCAGGGTTTAGGGCCTAAACCATTTACCCTAAGCTTCGCCCACATTACCCTAGGAAGAAAAGGATCTTCTTTACATGAATATGGGGAACCCCACCCATACCCCCCCAAAGTATAAAGGATCCCTGACATTGATCCATGCTAGGGAGTCAAGCTGAAGCTTAGGGGTCTTGCTTTAGAGGTTATGCTTAGGGTTTGTGTTGCACAGGTTAGCTTAGGCGCTTAGAGTTTAGCGTTTAGGCCTAGGGTTTAAGGTAGTGTAGCCCAACAACCCAAGCCCGATTGGCTAAACCCTTAACCCTAAACCCTAAACTCCTGAACCCTAAACCCGATTCTTTCCCCGTAAAGATCAAGCTGCCAAGACTCTGAAACCCAAAGCCCTACACCTTGGAGTTTGGGTTTAGGGTGTAGCACCCACAAAAGACTTTACGGATTCGGGGTTCAGAGTGTATATGCATATATATATATATATCTCTCTCTCTCTCTCTCTATCTACACCCCTTCGTAGCCCTACCTAGACACCTAGAGTAGGTGTAACAGCCCGAAGATTGTTCTACATATATACATATATATGCTATCGACAGTAGCCCTTGGCCCAGGCACTTCTACCTCTTCCTCACCAAGACCGAAGAAAACACTCGAGACTCGTGAACTTGAACCCCAAACCCAACGCCCAAAGCCCTGAATCCTGAAACTTCCCCCACAAGGTCAGTTACCTCCATGACGGGATACTTTTCCTTGGTCCCTTCTTCTGCCTACGGAACCATATACGTGCTACACAGGTGCCTGTGCTTCACCCTAAACCCTAAACCCTGTTCTATTCTGATACTAGCTGTGCTCCTCAAACTTTGATCCCCCTAGACCTGCAACCGAAATATCATGCCTGATAATTCCTTAGACCTGCACTATACTGAACATGGGAAATAAATTCTAAGAAGACTACATATGTTTGCAAAGCTGCTTGGAGAGCATTTTACATAAAACTATGTAGTATAACCCCAATTTCCATTTTGTGTTCCATGTTCTTTTCCGTTTAATCATCCATTTTGGGGGGGGGGTAAACCCTAAACCCTACACCACCCTAAACCCTAAACCCTAAACCCTAAACCACCCCCTATATAACCTCAACAGTGGTGCTGTCCTTCATCTCCGAAAGCAGCCTGATCGAGGTTTCCCACCTGAAATAACGTTAACGCTGTGTTTTTAGGGTTTAGGGTTTAGAGACTAAGGTTTTTTCGTGCACGCCGGGAGTTTAGGGTTCAGGGTTTAGAGTGGGCCTACGCCCAAGGTGACAGAGTGCAGAAAAAGTCAAACCCCTTAGGGGGCACCGCATACCGAGGCTTCGAAATTTGCGCAGCCGCACTTTGGAGCATTCCCCAAAGGTCCTAAGTACCATTGGGTTTAGGGTTTAGGGTTTAGGGGGTATATTTACCCAGACCAAAAGGGAAATTACTACTACAGAAACCATACTTTGTACCATATAGGTACTTTGGACCCTTTGGGTTCCAAACCTAGAGCACGCAGGATCCGAAGTATCTAGATAATACGAGGTGGGATTTCCATAGTAAGAATTGGACAAAATGTCTTGAACTAGGCTCTTTCATAGATCTTCCGCAGCTTTTGGGATAGACTAGGAACACTAAGCTCTACCTAGAATAACCTAGACCCTTAAAAATGTAAAGGTGCCTTAGGTGGACCCCCTGTAATGGGGACTATAAGGGATAATAAGCATTATATTATAAGTCCTCTTATACTCCTACTACGCCACTATTACAGGGTGGGGGGTCTTCCTGAAATATACCAAAATATCAGGTACAAAGCCCTTTTCATTGGGTACAATAACTATTCTCGGTGTTTGTCCCTAGATGACCTTCTATAACTCCAAATAGATACATATGAGCTCTGGGGAACCATAACCATCATCATCAAAACTTCCGCATATACGTACCCTAAACCCTAAATCCGAAACCCTGCCCGGATGCAGAAGTAGCCCCTACTTAGTGGCTCAGGGGACGTTAGTAAGTAGGTTACACGGGCTGCTATAACCAGGCCAACCCACTCTAGAGGTTTAGGGTTTAGGGAACCCAGATCCGTGATTAATAAACCCCGTCCCCTTCATAGGGATTATAATAGGGATCCTCATACTAAGGGTCTTCAGAGGAGCAGGTTTAAGAATCACGGGTCTACATTAACCTGCCGAATAAGTTCCCTGGGCCTTCAGGTATCACAGGGATGGCCACAGGGACCCCAGCAGCTTCATACATCCCAGAAACCCAAGACCCTATACCCTCAAACCCTAAACC
>CAJNIZ010043555.1:0-54173 GCA_905231905.1 Symbiodinium pilosum | reverse complement strand
GGTTTAGGGTTTAGGGTAGGGTCAGATAGAAACATATCCGTAATCGCCCTAGACCCATATTTTCTTTGATGCCCGAGGGCTATACTTTAACAAAAACTTAAAAAAATAAAAACATCCGATGGAGACCACAGGTGTGTGGATCTATTGGGATTTATATTGTTCAGGATTTAGGGTAAACCCTAAACCCTCAACCCTTTTAAGGGTAACTTGGAGGGTCAGGGGGACTTGACAAGTAGATAGCACTTACGGTTTTTGTCAGGGGTCAGGTGACTTCGTACCCTAAACCCTGAACCCCATAGTCCCCCTTAAGTAGATAGAATATGGAATTGACCGATATTACAATAAGATTCCTATGTACCCATATTCTATCGACTTAAGGGGGACAGTAAACCCATGCTTCATTGGGATAGCTGGGGTCCCCCTATGGCTGCAGATTTACGGTCCACTTGCTAGGTCCTTTTGACCCTCCAAGTAGGTTCAGTTTGGGCTTAAGTGTAGTGATTTTGGAACTCGGACTTTTGACCCTCAAAGTAGATTTAGTTTGGGCGAAAGGGTAGTGATTTTGGAACTTGGATTTTGGGTGCGGGCTTCAGGGCACTTACTCAGAGACTACCGAG
This sequence comes from Symbiodinium pilosum, assembly GCA_905231905.1. Taxonomy (NCBI): domain Eukaryota; class Dinophyceae; order Suessiales; family Symbiodiniaceae; genus Symbiodinium; species Symbiodinium pilosum. The sequence goes on along the minus strand of CAJNIZ010043555.1, from coordinate 53,556 downwards.
CCTACCATTGCCTACCATGTAGGTCCAGTTTTGTGCCAGTTTTGGGCCCTAAAGCCAAAAACCCAAACCTCGTACTGTAGGCTCCGAGAAATGCAGTGCCGTAGGCTGGAAGAAGCTACTTGCACAGTCCGCGAAGCTTTAGGTTCACAGTTGAGGATTTACGATTAGGGTGGCGAGTACATAGGTTTCTCCCAAACTGTACTGCGAGGACTGTTGATTGAACCCTTAATCTGTATCTATTGCATGCTTGGACATTCAATGTACAGTAAAAAGTGTAATACAAGACTGTGATGCACATTATCCGGCAAGGATGCGCCTGCCTTACATCCATTGGCTCCCCTACTACAATCCCCATACTACGCCCCCCCCATGCCCCCCAGTGTTCCCCCTTACTTAGCCTTAATAACTCCTAAGGGGGAACCTCGAGGTTGTAAAAAGCTGGGGTGGGGGAACCCATGATTACCCTAAACCCTAAACCGTAAACCCTTTCCTTTAAACAATGCCCCGCTCCTGATCCACCCTTTCACTTGCGCTGGTCTGGAGAAACAAACTGCGATTCCTCTGGCACATAAGGCCAGCTCCACTGCAATGCAAGCGCCAACAAACCTTGAGTGTTGTTCATTTCAGGGTGTGACGTTAGGGTTCAGGGTTCAGGGTGTACACAGGGTTGGGGGTTGAAGTACCATCAAACATTAAAATGTTGAATCTATAGTGGGTTCAGGTATAATTACTCAAAAACGAATTGCTGCTAAGGAGCAGAAACAAACTTACCATGATATGATTGCATCATAAATGTCACGGTGTTTTTCGTATTTCACGATCTCTTTTCAACGTCCTTGAAGGTAACCTTCTTAATCCATTTTAGGTTCGGGTATGTCCTTGCGACTCCTTTCTAAGTTTTACCATAAAACCATTCCTTCATGCAACTCTTATCGAGCAAAAACTAAGTTGCCACATCAGGAAGCGTCCAATTCATGCGATTTATCCACACTACGGTTATTTAATTGCACAGCCGTAGCAGCATCCCAGAAAAAGAAAAGATACCCGAAACCCTACTCAGATCCTACGTAATCTCTTTTTGCCAGTGTAAGATACACCCCCCTACCGGAAGAAATGCAACCCTAAACTCTAAACCCTAAACCTATACCCCAAAAAGGAAATCCTAAACCTCAACCCTAAACCCCAAATCCTAAACCGTCAACCCCCAAAAAAACTACACACGGGTCCTTGGGAGGACCCCAAGCCCAGCAACACCGCGCCGTGAGAGTCTTCCAACATCACTGTGGCCGGATGGCTTCACTGACACGGCTACGAAGGCCCTGAGAACTTCCACTAAACCGTAGGGTTTGGGTTTAGGGTTTAGGGCTAGGCCCTAAGAGCTTCCACTAAACCATACGGTTTGGGTTTAGGGTTTAGGGTTAGGCCCTAAGAACTTCCACTAAACCACAGCGTTTGGGCTTAGGGTTTAGGGTTTAACCCATATAATCCCTACATGACCCCTATATAACCCTATATCTTGTAGTAGTTTCCGCTTTCTTTCGCATTCTCCCAATATAACCCCAATTCTTGCCCCTACAAAGTACACGCGCTTTAAGCTCGACCCTGCGAATGGTGCCTACTAGCATTGCAAACTCTTCTCGCCTCTCTGCCCAGATAATGTGTGTGGTTAGCGGCCCGAGCCCGAACATCTGATCTCACATTCCAGACCCCAATCCTCTGCATCACCCATGTCTCTGTAGGAGGGTTTAGGGCTTTAGAGTTTAAGCATCACTCATGTCTCTGCAAGCTTTAAAGAACTCAATCGTTCCTTCTCTGTGGGCCTGGCGCGGCGAAGAAATAAAGCGCAAACCGGCAAGACAAAGCTTCCCATGAGACTGCGGCGCTAAATCCTAAACCCAACAGCCCAAGGTTGGGAGCATTCAACGTTACCAGGCCCTCCTATGCAGTTCCTGTTGGGGTGGATCATTTGATTTCGGGGTTAGGGCCTAGGATTTACCAGAATAGGGACAACATAGGACACCTTGTTAGGTAGGCCCCACAGTAGCTAATCCCATCCCCCAAACATTACCCCCCACCCCTCGCAACATTTCTTTCTCAACATATATTAACACATTACATATGCCGCAATGTGTATATAATCTTAGAGGGTGGGGGGGAAGGGGGTTTGTAGTATCTGTTCCCAAAAGCCACTATACACAAGAATTCCGATACATGTTCATTATAGTCCTGCGGAAACCCGAAGCCCTAGACCCCTCAGCCGTAACTACACGGCCGTTAGATCGACCCAAGTCTGTGTACGTGACGTGCCAGGCCTTCCATCCAAACCTTCACTTTCTGGTGGCTAGTCCTTGAAGGTTTGGGCCAAGTTTAGGCTCTATGGTTTAGGGCTTTGGGGTCTTGGGCTGAAAGCTGAGGGTTTAGGGTTTAGGGTGGGTTTTAGGGTACTTGAAGGTTTCTAGGACATAGTACCAACTTACATACGTTCACTTAGGGTATATAAGCCCAATTGTAATGCGGGACTGCGTAGAATGAACCTTGAAGTAGGAACAACGGATGGACAAGACAGGTCAAACTACTCGCCGGCCAGGGGGGAGGGAGGGGGGGTTCTTCGATGTTGTTAAAGAACCTTAAGAAGGTTAGCCATTATGACGAGATGGCATTGCTTAGCACATCTGTACATATATACGTATGTACGTGTAAATATATATATATACGCGTAACCATATCTGAACTATGTATGTACTTATGTATGTAACCATATCTGAAGTTATATACATATTTGTATATGTCTATATATATATACAAGTAACTGTATCTGAACTAAGTTCCTGGACGCAACTCAGTTTCGGGTTGAAACTCCCGGCTTTTTTGCGGCATAGGTGAGTCATAGGGATCATCTTGTGACCCTAAGGATCCAGGTATGTAAGCCCAAAAACAAGGTCCTTGGTCGAATCAACCCAACTGTAGTAATGTTGCCTGTAAAATTGATTCGTTCGGTACCCGGAGCTTTGTGGCAGGTATTGCACAAGCCCAAAAGGTCCAATTGGTTATATGTGGGGGGGTCCGCCTGACAGATACTTAAGGTTTAGGTTTTGGGGTTCCGGGTATGGATTTAGGAGTTAGGGTTGAGGGTTTGGGGTGTGTAGAAGCCATGTGTACCAATGAAGTAACCCCATATATACACATAATGCTGGAACCATTACCCCTAAACCTAAACCGCGGCAATTAGGTGGTGCAGGTGTGATGGTAGCTATGAGTCCTGATGGGGGGGTACATTAGTACGTAGAGCAAGGGCTAAAGGTGGACGAAAGCTCCTTATGAGACAAATGTGGCCACCAAAACCCCGAACTCCCCCCCGCCCTGTGGTAGTTTCCCAAAATAAGGGGGGACCCTAATATAGACCCCAAAATAATATAATTCTTATTATAGGGACCCCCAAAAGGGTACCCCTAATTTTGGGAAACCCCCCTGTCTCCCTGCCTCAGGATGTGAAGCAGATGGCCGAACCATGGCGAACTGAAACCAATGAAAACAAAGGTCTGTCTATAGTCCCCCTTAAGTAGATAGAATATGGCTTTGGGTATATTATAACAAGATGCCCATATACCCCATATTCTATCTTCTTAAGGGGACTATAGGGTTTGGGGATTAGTGCTTAGGGTGTACTGCCTAGGGATTGGGGATGAGGGTTTCAGGTCTAGCTGACTTCTTCGTGATGTTATGTTCCTCACTGGGTGTCATGTTGCACCCAACAATGACTCAGCTAGGGCTTGCAGGAAGAGACCACGGTTTCCTTAGTCTCCTTGAACCCAGAATAGACAGAATACTTCTAATAATTCCTTAGGGTTATGCTCTAATGAAATTTAAAGGAGACTACAGGTTTAGGGATTGGAATTTAGTGGCTGGGCTTGCTTGATCCCAACTGCTCTTGGCAGGAAGACCTCCTCGGCATGTTCGTCAGTTACTGCTGATATTTAAAAATCATGCATGACCTTATAGTATACAGTAGTACCATAATTTCCAAGGTAGCCTAAACCCTTAAACCCTAAACCCCTAAACCATAAACCCTTTGTAGTATCCACCTCATTGCTGAGTAGGTCCAGATCTGAGCCTTTGTCTGGAGAGCATGTGTTTTCAGGGGTCTGCATAGGACTGCAGATCACCGTGCTTCATGCAGATAGACCTATACTAAGATATCCCTCCATACTAGCACTAAACACTCCACCATACCCCACCCCATCCCTAGCATCACATTTATCTTCCCTCAATACGGAGGCTCTCCTGGAAATGTTTCATGCCAGTGCTCATGATCAGTATGAGCGGCGTTAGGAACCCGCAAGCCCTGTAACTCCTGAACCCTCACGGGTTGCTCTTCCTGACCCTGAACCCTATACCTAAACCCTAAACCCTAAACCCTAAACCTTAGACCCTAAACTCACCCCAGACCCTAAACCCTAAACCGAGAGAAACTGGAAGCTCAACTTGGACACCAGGCTGCGGTTTAGGGCTTAGGGTTTGGGGTCTAAGGTCTATAGGGTCTAGAGTTTAAACGGTTTAGGGCTTAGGGTTTATGGTCCAAGGTCAATAGGGTTTAGGGTTTATACAGTTTAGGGCAAGGGTCAACCGGGAGGTGGCTGGAAACACGTGCGCCTTCTGGAGCAATCATAGGGTGTTTAATTTGGATCCTGCCCTCATTGACAGTCTATAACAGTGGTCATATATTAGGGACTCTATACGCATTCATCATGAATAGTATTCAGCTGTTGAGGAGAAGGGGCGCTATCCAATGTTTAATGTTAGTAGGCTAGCGCGCGTATACTCATGTGAATGCAGCAATTTCGGTGTTTTACAATGAGCACACTGAGAAAGATTACTCACTAACAACACGCACATACCCTCTAACCTCTTCCAATACAAGCTGGTACTATTTGGGATGGTCATTTTCAGCGGGTTGGGGGAGGGGTACCGCCAGGGGAGGGGACTACTCGTGCTTAGTTGAAGTTTAGGGTTTAGGGCTTAGCATTTGAAAGCGGAATGAACCCCTATTATAGTAGTCTCTGCGCAGTCTTACCAACAACCTCACTCTGTGGGTCTGATGGTCCTTTTCAGGCCATTTCCCGGTTCCCAGTGAGCCCTGGAAAAGTTTGCAGAAGCGATGCGCGCAGCTTCATGAAACTTCGTGCATAAAATTGGGGTTGCTCACACCCTTCGATCGTAGTTGGTTTTCGGGTAGGACGCAGTAATCCCCTACAAGTCCACCTAACCCCTGGATTTGAAACAAACCCAACAAGGAACTACATCGGACTTCTTGCTACAAATGGCCATCCTCACGGGATTCAGAAGTCGGATTTAGGGTTTGGGGTTTAGGGCAAGGGCTCCTACGCAGTTCTTTTTGGGGACTGTGATGGCTTGCTGTGGTGGAGGACATCCAGGGTTCCGGGCTTAGGGCCGAACAGAGAACTACATAGGAGCCCTTGGGTAAGTTATAGTCCCAGCTATGACTAGTTCGTATTCCCGAGCAAGCTCCAAGTGGAGAAACGATCTCGTGATCACAGCGGGCATACCCCGGACCCAACGAACCTATCCACGCATCCGCACTTCTGAAACAAAGGCCCAAGAATGCCTCAACAGCAGTCAGTCAAGGACAGTCCCAAAGGGTCTATGTAGGTATATAGTAGATGCTTGGGCCCTAAAGTAGGCATATGGGAACCCCTTTGGGCCCAAAGTTTTTACTTTCTACCTACATGGACCCTTTGGGAATGAAACACATCATCCGAGGAATTCTCGAGATAATGTGGCAAGCGGGGTCAAGAGCCAGATAAATCTAAAGCAGGGATGCACGGTCGCAAAGGCAATCCCGACTCATTTCCTCATAGGGATCCATTAGCTGTAAACTCCAACGGTAGGTAAACTTAAAGCCCTAAACCCAAAATAACAGCCACAAAGGCCATTGTTTTACATACCTTTTGGGGTCCAGGTAAACCCTCAACCTTGTCCAGACGCTGAAGATTGTCAACCTCAAGCCTTGAAAAGCTCTGCCATTTCTATACTTCGCAGTCATGCAGGGCGGTGGCAAGTCGGTGCAGGTTGGGTCCCTTAGATGCAGCATGTAGACATGCCAAGCGTTCATTGTCACAGGAGTAGATGAAACATCGCGTCTTAAAGATGTCCGAGGTTGAGGGTTTAGGTCTTAGGCTTTAGGGTTTAGGTCTTAGGGTGTAGGGTTTAGGTCTTAGGGTTTAGGGAAAGTATAGGCAGACCGATAGACCAAGAAACTCCAGTAGACCTAGAGGTCTATCATCCGAGAGCTCCTATCCAGCTCTTTTTGGGCTTTGTGGCAGTTTGGTAGGGAGGAAAATGCACTGCAAAAAGCAACCCCATAGGAAGAATAGGAGCAGGTGGGGGGGGGGGGGAGCTGCTGGAATTTGAAATGACAAAAAGGTCCTTACCTTCGCTCCACTACCTTGTTGAAGCATCAAGCTACCCATGGACTCCCATGTAGTACCTTTTGAGGATTGTTATGTTGTTGGTGGGGGATTATGGCATACTACCCACAAAGGAACTACAGAGAAGGGTGTGGGATAATACTTTCCTTAAGTGCTTCAAGCCCTGCATCCGAACTTGAGAATGGTCCCCATGAATCCCTGCGCGAAGTCCTCAAGAAAGCACTTAAGCATACCACAAAAAAAGATAGATTGGAGATATTTGGGAATCCAGACAGGTACTCAGATTTTTCAGAAACTTCAATATCTACTGGTCTATCGGAACCTGAATACTAAACACTAAACCCTAAATCCTAAACCCTAATTATCTAAGGGGCCCTAGCCTGCGTGAGCCTGTTGCACCGTACCAGTGGCAAGCTCACGAAAGAATGGCCGCGGCTACGTCGACTGCTACTTTTAATGCAGCCGCCAGGCACCTCACTACACAGGATATTGTGGGGAGTTTAGGGTTTAGGGTTTAGGGTTTGGGTTTAGGATCTAGGGTCTTCGCGGACATGCCCAGAAAGCATCTAAATCCTGAAAGGGTCCATGTAGCTACATTGTATATACAAAGGCCTCAGGTATATGGGAACCCCTTTATTGGGCCTTAAGTGCATACCATATACCTACATGTACTCTTTTTGGGGTCGTAGGTTTGAGGGTTTAGGGTTTAGGTATTCAGGTTGCTTTTGGGGTTTGTTATTGTCTTTGGGATAGGACCTGTAATCTAAACTCCTAGCATCCCGCTTAATCACCCATATATTACCCAAGAACTACATAGGAGCCCTTGGGTAAATACCATTATGCCCCCAAAACGCAGTAGGCACTACATCCAAGCTTGAGAATGGTCCTTGTGAATCAACCCCTTCTCAAAATCCTCACGAGAGCAATCCGCGTCTAATCTACCCATAAAGCCCACCCCGGCTGGGACCTAAAAACCCTAAAACGCGAGATTTGGGGCTTCAGGAGAGCTCATGTGAGGAGAGGTGCATGGCAGCCAAGCACACAAGCACCCCACGCTCCTGGATTTGGGGTTCGGATCCTTCGTGCACGGGGGCCCCCCCCAGGAGGACACCCCGAGCAAGCAAGCGCGAATATTGCCAAGAAACCCTAGGGTCACTAAACCCTATACCCTAAACCCTACACCCGAAATAGTAGTTTCCATGTTCGTTTCGATTATCCCTATCTTACTCCAATGGGGAGATCCAACCATGGTCGACACCCACTTCACACAATCTGCAGTGTATCTTTCCTACATAGCTGGGGCCATGGCGCTTTCGCTTGTTCGTACGGTAAGGACTCGCATTAAAAGTTATGCTATTGTAATAATTAACATCGTCGCGCAAAGGCTGCAGAGGTTTCAGAGTGCCTCCTGTTGCTAGTGGACTTTTACTGCTGCTGCTATGACTACGACTACAATGAAAACTACTAGTACCTCTAGACTCTTGTAGCAGTACTAGTCCTACTTATTCTTCAACTTCAACTACCAAATCTAAGACCCTGTATCTTCAAGCCCCAAGGCACGGCAGAGCTGCCATGTGAAAAATTCGACATGACCAAAGGGGTGTGCGGCACTAAGGGTACGTTGACCACGTCGTGCAATGAGGAAGACAGGAACCCAATGCAGCAGGCCAGGATGCCAGGACCACGGCAAAACTCTGAGCTTTCCGAAAAAAAACTGGTAGTGACATCGTAACAGCGATTTACATTCAGACCTTGAGAGGTCTGGGGTCTTGGCCCCAATTCTTGCAAGTTTTCTATCAGCATCTCAGAAGAGACCTTTCTGCGATGCCTATCCTTGTGAATGTAAAGTGGAATGCATACCCTGTCAACCATACATGTTCTCTCATCATTCGCTCGTCGATGGATCAGATCCTCTAAAGATGTTTCCTCGTGCAAGTTTTCCAGAACCCTTGCGCTTGACGCCCCTGGCAAATGAAACAAAAATCTGCTTAACTCTATCTGGTAGTTTCCCAAATAGGGATACTATAGTCCTTATTATGGGAAACCCCCAAAAAAGGTATCCCCAACTTTCGGAAACCCCCATCTTGTTTAGCCTAGACTCGGAGGCTTCTTACAAAACCCCAGTGCAGACAGGGAAAACTGGCAAACCCGTTTCGTTTCGTTGGAATTTCATACAGCCTCGGGACTTTGCGCTCGAGCTACGCCACTTCTTATTGAGAAGGACTTTTGCTGCGTTCACTGCCAGACAGCTTGCACGGCCGACTGGGAATTACCTGATTAAAGCCTTCCATGTGCTTAAGCTGAGCTTGCAAAGTAAGAGTTCCAAGCCTACCTGTTCCGTAGCTGCTTTGGAGCTCAATTTGAACCGTGCAGGGTTGGCAACATCTGGAGAGCTGTCTATCGTGGGCACTTGTCTCGAGCTACCAAGAAGCTTGGGACCAGGACCCCTTCGCACCACCGCTAGCACCCTCAACCAGCCCTCTTCCCTCCACCTCCTCCACCCATCAACCCCACTACAAGGCAGAAGCGTGGCAGGGCCACAGAGGCTGGAGGTTAGAAGGTCGAGGGCATTGCAAGGTAGGTGGCAGAAGGCTTGTTGCAGAGATGGTTGGGGTGGCAGTGGTGGGGTGGTAGCAGGTGGCGTCTTTGGTTGTTGTGGCATTTGAAAATACATGGGTGGTTGTCAAAATTATGGCCCCTTTTTGGGTACCCTAAATTTTAGGGGCCGTATTATAATAGGGACCCAAAAAGGGACCATAATTTTGACAACCACCCACATGAGGTGAAAACCTTTATACCACCTCCGCGGCTCGAGCTGCCTGGACGCCTTGCACTTGTGTTTAAACTTAGGGTTTAGGGTTTAGGGTTTAGGGTTGAATCAAAAGAAATCGGGCTTAGCTACCGTGATCAACCCTAAGCCCTTCCAAACCCGAACTCTTTTGAACACTAATGGCCCTAATGTAGACCCCGGATTAATGAACCCCCTCCCCCTAGTAGGGATTATAATAGGGATCCTACTATTTAGGCCCTGAGAGGGAGGGTGGTTATTAATCATGCGTCTACATTAGGGTCGGGGATCCAGATCACCGGGTGTCTCCCAGCGCCCTGATCTAGCATTGCGATTCCCAACAAGGAAGCCGGCAATCTCAATTAAAGATTGCACGGCCGGTACAAGCTTGGGCCTAAAAAGGCGGGCCTCTGGTTTGCCTGGACAGGGTGGGCCTCAGAGTTAGGGCTTAGGAGTTAGGTTGTGGGGTACTGTGTGGCAGAAATACAAGAAATACCTAGCATGCAAAAAAACCTTTGGCGGCCCACCCTGGCAATGGCTCTTAGAGAGCACAGCAGGCACACGGAACACTTGGAGATTCAGAGCGCACAAAACTCAACTAAAGAATTATAAAGGATGAATGGAAAAGAACATGGAAACTACTATATAGCATATTGGGGTTATATAAGGATAGGGGAAAAGAAAATGGAAACTACTATATAGCACATTGGGGTTCTATAGGGATATTGGAAAAGAAAATGGAAACTACTATACCCGTATTTCTAACACCACTGCAAACCCCGCAAGTCGCCCAATCGGGCTATTATTATGTTCTAGAACTACAATCCCAAAGGGTCCATGTAGGTATATAGTACATACTTGGGGCCCAGAAGGGTTCCCATATACCTACTTTAGGGCCCAAGTATCTACTATATACCTACATAGAACCTTCGGAAATTGCAATATGCGTATAAGTACCCAGAACCTCCAAGCATAAAAGACTGGCACCTAGATCCAAGATCCTATCTTAGGTAACTTGCCAGGTCTACAGAATCTTATGGTGCCCGCCACGTCAAAGACCCTAAGTTTTCGGGAACGAGTATGTGTAGTGTTTGAGATGTCCAGCACTCAGATGACTCATATTGCCTTAGCGCGGCACGGGGCAGGGCTTGACTCGATGTGTTTGTGGCTGAGCGAGTTAAAGCGAAAATGCTACGTCTACAATGGATACCCGCATGTCGCTCGTATACTACACTTACAACATCATAATCCCTAAGGTAGAAGGTACTTAGGGTCATGCAGGAAGCTCAAAACTTGGAATGGTCTCGAAATTAACGGTCCGTCTCGGGTCCGAGTTTGGGGATTCCAACTTGACTTGTTCGTCAGCACGCGGCTTACCCAAGGGCTTCTATGCAGTTCCTTGGTTAGTACCACGTCATAACTCCTACCAAAAAATCATAGCAATCCCACAGGGACTTCGTCGTGGGAACCCTTGCGTAATGGGTTTTCGAGCAATAGCAAAAACACTACGTTGAGGAATGATTAGCTAAACCCTAAACCCTCTACCCTAACCCCTAGACCCTATAAACCCTAGACCCTAAACCCTAAAGGAGACATAACGGAAGCTCAAGGTTCATGCACCCAGGGGTCGCATGTGGCTCCTCGTGGGTGTTGTTTTGGTTTCTGGGTGGGAGGTTTAGGGTTTAGAGGTTTGCGCTGCTAGGAGCCCTAGGATCAACCTCAACCCTGGCCCCAAACAGCCCTAAACCCTAAAGCCTTAAATAAAGCCGTAATTACAACCTACATCGTATAAAGCCCTTGAATCCTAAAAGCCTAATCCCTAACAGCTTTTGAAAACCCTAATCCCCCCAAAACCCGAAATCCTCAAACCCCCAGACCCTTTTGCATCCGGGATTCCTTCCTCAGACCCTAAACTCTTAAAGCCCAAAGCCCTACACCCCAAAGTCCCTAAAGCCCTGGGTTTTGCCAGGGACCGGACCGAGAGCAGAGCTGATGCCAGGGGATCTCGATCACGAATCGTCAAAGCCTGGAGTCTACAGCCGCTTAGGGATTAGGGACTATAAGGGTTAGGGTTGAAGGATTAATCAGTGTGTAGGGATTAGGGGGCTTGGGGTTTAGGGATTTGGGTTTCGGGTTGAAGGTTTAGGGGTTCTATAGAGATCAAAATAGGGATATGTCGGAATATCTAGGGCTTACGGAAGTTTACTCAAGGCAGTCCTCGTAATGTTTTTTTGGGATTTAGGTGGTCAAGGGAAGTGACGGAGTTTTGGTTCAGGCTCCTGTGTAGTTTGTTTTTCTGTTTGTGATTGCCTTTCATAGGGTGTTAAAATATACCTCGCACAGGAACTGCATGGGAGGGTCTGGATATCAAACAATTAGGGCTCAAGGTTTAGGGGTCCAACGGCGCATGGAGAAAATCTTGCACCACTTTGGATCCCCCAAATACTGTAACTCTTAGGGTATAATTAGGCTATATAGGGGGGTGCAACAGAAGTCCAAATACGTGCTGGGGTAGTACTTGTAATGAAGGTGTTGGGCAAGTAGGGGCGGGCTTTGGGCCTATAGGGCTTAGGGTTGGGGGCCCTTCAAGCAGTTTGAGGGTTTGGGGGGGTCGGGTAGAATTGAGGCTTAGGGGATTGGGATTGTGAGGTTATATCAAGGTTCACGGTCTGAGGTATTGGAGCTCCCTGAGAACAAAAACTGCATCAGAAAGTCGAGTGTTGCCCAGAAAAAAACTCAAGCTTGATGGGGAAACTCCCCTCTTCCCCTTGCTGCCTCCCTTTATTGCTAACAATCTCGAGCGAACAGGCTTCAGGCTGCCTTCCAGAAAAGCAGGTGGCGAAAGTGGTCTCTGGCGTTGCCAAGGCCCGCTTCCACTCGAAAACCAATTTGTGAGCAGAGTTTTGGATGCCTGGTTGATGCAGAAATGCCGCTCCAAGCCACCAGCGACCTCACCCAAAAGTTCTCGGCAACGAGCAATGCCACCCGAGGTATCAACCAAAGGGCTTCGGTGGAGAAAGCTTCAACTCAGTTGCTGAGTTCCCTTGGCCAAATATCTATCTCTAAAACTCTAAACCCCGCCTTGAATATACTGTTGATATTACATGCATGACCTTAAGAGTAGCAAAAGAAAATCCCAAGGTTTAGGATTAGGCTGCTTAGGGGCTTAGAGGTCTTGTAGTATCAGCCATTAGGGTGATTTCTTGTCGTAGGGGCTTAGGGCCGGGTAGGGTTGCCAATAGAGGTGATGATATACCAGGTTCAAGAGACTGTTGGCCGCACACCCCGCTGCTGACCCAACGCAACCTCAACATTTCCCGCATCAAAGTATCACTACTCAGGAGCCCCCTGCCAATTTGTTGGTGACCACAAAAAAGGGAGCATGACCCAATTATACAGCTGATCATGGGCGGGGACCAGACAGGGCATTGCTGAAGGTTAGATCTCACTCCCGTGGGAGCTTCACAAAAACACCCTACACTCACCTTTAGAGACGCCCGCTATATGCGCTCCTCATAATACTCACACATCCACAGAGTTTCGAACCTAGCGATTTGTAAAGCGCCCACATTGCTCACATAGTCCAAAGTCTTGAGATCCGCGCGCCACCCGCGATGAATCCAACCTAGAAGTGTGCTGAGAAGAGCAGAGGGTCCAAGCAAGCATAGCCGGGGGTTTGAGGTTCAGTGTTTGTGGAAAATACAGTTTGTGGAACTTGCAGTTTGAGTATAGGGCCCGGCAGCAGCACTTTATCACATATACGGTACTATGACCCTTAAGGGGACACTCTGCGGCTTTAAGTATGAATACCAAAACCTGATTTGCTTTCCACTTTGTAAAAACTTTTGTGCTAAACTGGGCAGCTGCTGAAGAAGAGCTATAGTCTAAACTCCTTAAAGGGGGTAATATGGGGGATTACATGGGGAATACTGCTGGAGTTATAGTTGCCATGATACGGATGTTTTGGAATAATGGATTTTTATCACAACTCATAAGGGCAAATTGGCCTAAGTTGCTTAAAAGCATCCGTGGTGTAGGGTTTAGGGTTTAGGCTTTGGAGAAAGGTGTGTTCTTGGGACGCTGTCTAATGGTCAAAACCCCGTCCACACATCCAAATGCTGAAGCCAATGCATGCCTGAAAGAACCACTCAACCGCACATCCGAATCCCTAAGCCCTAAACCCTAAACCCTTGATCCTAAGCCCCTAAACCACCAAACCCCTAACCCTAAACCCCCAAGTCCCTTAATCCCTACACCCCCAAACCCTTCAACCCTCGGACGGGCATGAATCTTGAACCTCCTCAACCTCGAACCAGCCCGTCAACAAATATAGCCCCCCTATGTCAAATAGATAGAATATGGGTGGTTGTCAAAATTCTGGTCCCTTTCGGGTACCCACAATATTAGGTGCCGTAGCATTATAGGGATCCAAAAAGGGACCATCATTTTGACAACCACCCCTATGGGGGTTATATATTGGGATAACGGAAAAGAAAATGGAAACCACTGTTTAGGGCTTAGGGTTTCGGATATAGTCCCCCCTTAAGAATATGGGGTATATGGGGGCCTTATTGAAATTTGCCCAAAGCCATATTCTTTCTAATTAAGGGGGACTATAGATCAATAATCCAAGCCCACCAGTTCTGAATAGACCTGGCAGGGTTTAGGGTTTGGGGATTCAGGGTTTAGAGATTAGGGACTGAGGGAACAAGGGTGCAGAGATAAAGTATTTAGGGATTTGGGGTTTCCGGATTTAGGGTTTAGGGCGCTTCGGGTACATCATGGTAGGGTAAGAATGCAAAGGGCCCCAAAAAATCGGGAAGGATTCTGCCAAAAAATCATCTCACGGGGTCCCAAAGATTTTCAGGTATGGGGACACTCTGGTCCCCAGCCCCTTTTGCATCCAAGATGCATGCTTCTAGGCCCTATGAAGCAGGCTCTAGACCTTAAGGCTTAAGATTAGCTTGATACAACTACCCAGTGAACAAACACATGTTTAGAAAGAAGCACCCATTCTAAGAAACTATGCCCCGTAGGCATATTGCGAAACAATAGTGTTATCCACGTACACGAGGAATTAAAAAGGCAATCGGACATTTCCTGGCTATAAGCTGTGCTTTCGCCTGCCTAAGTCTTAGCCCTGCAATTCCCTCATATAATCCAACCTTGCATATCCACCCAACTCTACTCTTCACCTTTACCTCCCTAAACCTTAGCCCCCAAACCTTACCTAGGCCATACCTTCAAGGGTTGTAAACTTGTACCCCTCGGGTTGCACCCCCGTTTTTTGGGAGGATCCTTCCAAGGGATCCTAGGGAACTACATTGGCCCATAGGAGGGCTACATTGAGGCCATATTGGGGAAACACACTAAGGGGTACGACCCGTGGGGGTACAACCCAGGAACCTCTGATACCTTGCAACAGCAAACCCTTAAAATCTAAATGCTGCATCCTGGACCATATGCCCCAAGAAACATCCCTCATACCTTGGGGGGGAATACTGTGGGCCCTAAAGTTTACAAAGAACACCTCAAACCCTAAACCCTTGGCAAATAGTACCCTAAATCCTTGTAAGTAGTACCCTAACACCCAAAACCTGAGGGGCGGACACTTGCAACAGTGAGGAGTCTACCTCCTCTGCTTGCGCAAGGATCGGAAGCCTCTGCCAGACCATGGCCTGCGACGAAGGCGTAAAGTTGGGGTTTTAAGGTTTGTTAGGCTGTAGGGTTAAAGTCCGTTTGAGGTACCCTATACTATAATTATACAAGGAATATGACTATTTAGGCCCCTATATTACACTTTAACCCCCAAACCCTAAACCCTAAACCAACCACGTAGGGTGAGGTCGTTGTATCGGGCTAAGGCACACAGCCCAGAATACTTAGGGCCCCTTTTCGGGGGGGTCCTCAAAATTAGGGTTGACGGTTTAGGGTTTAGGGTGGGAGTTTCCCAAATTAGGGGTACCTTTTGGGGTTCTCAACGAAAAGGATTATTGTATTCTGAGGTCTATATTGGGGTCCCCTCATTTTGGGAAATTGCCATATTCAGGTATAGGAGGGGTAACCGCATGCTGCAGCAAATAGCCAAGCCACGATCGCTTTGCGCACTGCCGCTGGCAGCAACTCATACTTTCAGCTTTCGCAAGCGCAGTCTGAACCCACTTGCTTAGCAAGCCCCAGGGAGTGCACTGGCGTATACCTAAACCCTAAACCCTGCACCCCAAAACATATAGGACAGGAGGCCATTCTTCTGCAGCTATCGGAGTTATAAGAGCGTAGTCGTACTAACCTTCAGCTTTCTACATTACAGACCATAACGTACCCCCAAGAAACAGCCTATTCCCAATGTCATGTGCCCATTTGGATACGAAGTGTAGCACAGCCCCCAGCATTTAGCTGTCCTGAACACCGGGCCCTAAGTTTGTAATCTACATGATATTTTCACCATAATGCATACAGGGATTCTTGACCATAGCATCATGCTCCATTTGTGGGCATTGCTGGCATTTTCCAGGCTTCTACCCCAAACCCCGAAAACCAAAACCCAAGACCCTAAACTCCCAGAAGCCTTATACACAAAATCTGTAACCTTGAAACCTAAATGCTAAACCCAAAGCCCTTTATCCAGCTTCTAGGACCTGGGACTGATTACTGTAGAGTTTATAGTGTAAGCTTTAAGGACATGCCCCCGGAAAAAATGATTCACCCAAACAAAAAGGCACGGAATTTCCGGAAACCCTGAAGCGAGACTTCTTAAAGCCCTGAGTATCCTCCAGCGCGGGAGCCTTGATCTGCGGAGGCAGTCGAGAACAGAAGGAGTGACAAGACGAAGAACAAGGACCTGGCTTAAGGTTCATTAGGGTTTAGGGTTTAGGGTTTAGATGATATACAGGGTTTGTGGAATATACAGGCTGCAAGTATTAGAGGGTTTCATCGTGTTTACGGGGTTTATAGGGACTGTATGAACTAGGGGTATTCTGGCAAGGCAGAGATCGTCACTCGTGGGTAAAGATTTAAGCTTTCTTGCTAGATATTTGTGGGTTCCCAAAGTGGGATGCAGGGGCCCTGGAAAGAAAACTTTCCAAGCTCCGCAATCGCATGCATAGCTGAAACGCAAGGCTGCCTTAATTCAATACGTTTTCTTGAGACTGGCTATGTGGGTGGTCGTCAAATTGATGGTCCTTTGTTGGATGCCCATTATATTACGGCAACTAATATATAGGGTACCCAGAAGGGATCATAATTTTGACAACCACCCATGTGAATCCCATCGGCGCTGGGTGTGACGGGCCCTCTGAGCGAAAACTTCCCACGCTAGAGGCACGCCCGAGTCAGGAAAGCCTCCATAATTGCCTGCCTCCTTCTATTCCCTAAGGGTCCAAAGCTTATAGGGGGATATATGGATATTAGGGGGCTATATATTTCGGGAAGAGACCTCAAACTCCTAGATAGTTGTATGCATACTCCCTAAAGCATTCCTGCGGGCTGCCTGAGGAAAGTCATGGTGGGCGTACGTCTTCGCCTTGGCGCAAGGCGACGACGGTTCAGGGTTACGCTTCGTTGCTATCTGTAACTCCAAGTACCTACAGTCCTATGAGTTATACCTGCTACCCAAGCGGCACTTACTATGAAACTACAGGCAATTGGAGTTACAGGTGAAGCTTGTCCAAGGGCTTCTATGTTGTTCCTCCTGGGCTTTGCTAGGTGATTTCTGGTAGAGGGTGATAACTACCCAAAAAGCACCTGCATACATCAACTACCCTCAACCCTAAACCCTAAACCCAAAACCCTGAACAGTAGGTGTTCGAAGTCTGTCCAACTTGGCCACTGGAATCGTGAGCACGTGAGCTCCAAGCAACGCACGGGGCCTGTCTGAAAGGGTGTTAGGTTTTAGGGTTTACAATTTTTTAGGTTTGGGAGTTTAGTTAGGGTTTAGGGTTTAGAGCTTTGGAGTTTTAGGGTTCAGGGTTTAGGTGTTTGGAGTTTAGGGTTCAGTGTTTCCAGTGTTTGGGGTATGGGCACCACACGATGTGGAACCTGAAGCTTGTGGATACAGGAATAACCCTAAACCCTAGACCCTTGCTGGACCATCCACCAAGGGTCCTATGCCCCAGGAAACCTTTTTTTTTCTCTGCTTTTTTTTTAAATTGCCGTGTAGAGCTTCTTCAGGGTGTACTACATATAGTCCCCCTTAAGTAGATAAAATATGGGGTTTAGGGTTTAGGGTTTGGGGTTTGGGGTTTAGCGATTAGGGTTTAGGGCCTATTGTCCCCCTTATGTAGATAGAATATGGCTTTGGGAATATTATAATGAGATCCCCACATACCCCATATTCTATCTACTTAAGCGGGACTATAACCCTGGCTTAGTATGAAGGTTGCTTTAGAATCTCTCCTGGAACAATCGGCATGCTACGTCTAAAGTGCTTCTCAACCCAATGGCTCCTGTAGTTCCTCGAACAATTACCCTAGGGCTCCTTGTACCGAAAGAATGGGTCCTGGGTTCCATATACCCCATAGTTACATATCCCAGTAACCTAATTTCAAAACGCCTTTTTTGTAGGGGGTTCTAACATACGACCCAAGAAGGAACTACACACGGAGCTCCGGAAAAGCCGTATGCTGTGAGTTTAGGCATATCCTGATGTCGGATGGCTAAAGGACACTTGGGCTGTTGCATCGTTTAAGGGTTTTAGGTGGTTCTTGGGCTTATGGTTGAGGGAGCTAGGGTTTGGTGTTTGAGGGTTTGGGGCTTAAGGGGGGTGTTAGCTCCCAACAGGTAAGTGCGGATGAAGGTGGTAGGGTCAGGTAGCATCTCACAAAAGGGCATAGCGTTAAAGCTGGTCTTGCATCTCTGAGGTAGCGCTTAGAGCGTTGAAATGCTAATTTGGTAATGTAAACCCATGATTAATAAACCCCCTCCTTTTTAAGGGCCAAAATTTTAGGATCCCTATTACAATGCCTGTTAAGGGAGGGGGTTTATTAATCAGGGGCCTGGGTTCGTGCAGACAACCTTTGATTTTTTGGGGCCCTAAGCCCTCGGCCTTAAACCGTCCACGGAGTTCAGCAGAACTCGTGCGAAGTCATGTGGTACGTTTGGCTTAGGGAGGCCCCACTACTGAGAATGGGGTCAGCTGCGTTACAGAGTCGAAAACTACACTAAACTCCAAATCCTAAACCAGTTCGACCACTCCGCGGCACCCTGCAACTGTAAAGCTCCAAAACCCTTCTAACTTTACCCAAGGGGTCCAGGTATCTATGTAGTGCATACTTAGGCCTCAAAGCAGCAGTGTAGGAACCCCTTTGGGCACCTAGCAGATACTGTCCAGGTACCTGGACTCTCTGGGTTAAAAGCTAAACCTCACCCCTAAACCTACTTCCTAGGCCCTAAATCCTCAACCCTAAGCCTTAGCCCCTGAATCCTAAACCCTAATTCCGAAACCCTGAACTATCCTAAATCCAAAACCCTAAATCCTAAACCTGAAGCCCTAAACCCTAAATCCTAAATCCTAGATCTTAAATCAACAGCCCCTTTAAAACTTCAACTTCAGAGTTGACTCCTTTAACCTGCAAGCATGTTTAGGGCTTGGGGTTTAGGGTCAGGTTTTGCAGCTCCCAGCAACTTCATGACAGTTGTTCGGCATGCCAAACGCAACACACCGAGCGGTTTTCATCTCCTGCTGTAAATCCTGAGGCTTCAGGTCTTAAAGGGTAGGGTTTAGGGTTTGGGGTTTAGTGTTTAGGGTATGGGGGATGGTGGGGGCTCGTGCCTTTGAACAACATCTGAAGTCCCAAGCCATACATGGTAGCGTCCGTAAAACGAAGATGCGGAGAAACAAAAAGTTCAAAACGCTGTAACCCTTCCCCTAATAATACGTAACAAGCACAGCCTTATAATAAACCCCTGCAATATAATTACCCCGAGTTAGCAGGGTATGAGAACCCGTTAATACGTCCATTTTAACCCTATTATAACTCTGCATAAGTAGGTTACCTAAACCAGTACGTGACCCTGGGGTCCCACAAAGTAGCCCTAAACCGCAAAATCCTAACCAAATCGATCCCTATGGACCCCCCCTAAAGAAATCTGTAACATCCCCAAGAGTACGTTAGACCGCTCAAACCTGAAGAATCTCCTGGTTCTGAGGCACAGGCACCACCAAGGAGCTGTGAACTGCGAGGATTATAGTCCCCCTTAAGTAGATAGAATGTGGCTTTGGGTATATTATAATAAGATCCCCCTATACCCCATATTCTATCTACTTAAGGGGGACTATACATACACTTGAGGCTTCTACAATATCTGTTTACATTGTATTGCAGCACTCTGAGTCTTGGAGTGCCTACAGTAGAGGGCCAAAAGCTCAACAAGGGTTTGGGGTTTAGGGCTACTTTTGCCCACAGCCACATCTAGGTCTCGGGGAAGTAGGTAACGAATTGCAATTTTCCAACTTCAAGTTAAGTCTTTCCCCATACAGTTCTCACGATCGGTAATAGGAAGCCTGATAACCCCTTAGTAAGACCCCTCTAAGGACAGGTTTTCTGAGGAGGCATGACCCAACTTCCGATTCATTGTTTGGGTTGCCCAGGCTTGACGCTCCCAATGACAAGTCTCCAGTCTCTGCTGGGTAAAAGGCGCATGGGTAAGCACCTCCACCCAACATTCCCCCCCCACCAATATGAAACGTTCCAAATATGTTACCATATACCACAATAGGAATATCTAATGTTAAGTGGGGGTGGAAGAATTTCAGCGTTTTTGGTGGCTGAACCAAGTAAGATTATGTACACTTCTCACACATCACCATTTCCAAAAGAGAATATGGGCCATAGCCTCCCAGTATCACCCGTAATAAGCCGTGTAGTAGGAACCCTACTATGGAATCCCCGATAAAACCCCCCATGAGGACTTTAGACTATGGCTCATATGATCTTTCTTGGTCTTATCCTCAACCCCTTGGATCATAATACGCTGGGCATCCTTTCTTTTTTGGCTGGGGGCGGGGGGGTGGATTTTTCAGTAGTGAAAAAACGGACTCCCCGGCTCAGAAAAATTCCTGAACTTGGAATGCCGCATTTGAGCCATAATCTAAACCCCTAGTATCCCCCTGAATATCCCCTATAGTAGTCCTTTTATAATCCTTTACAAAACCCCTTTGAAGGAGTTTAGACTAAAGCTCATTTGGTTTAATTTGTGGATTATGTATTTTAACGAACAATCTAGGCACTTCCTGGGCTCTGATGGGGTGACTCGTCCAACAAGGGGTGGCAAGGAAACAGTTCGGAGGCCGAATGCTTTCCGAAATTCATGGCCTGCGATTCCATAGACCTGCTATTCTTGCCACAGCGACCAATCAGAACCTTAAACCCTAAAACCCTAGAGAGCTCAGGTCAGGTTCTAGATTCCTTTATCGCAACCCTTCTTTTTCCAGACTTCTGTTTTGAGATTGGTCCGTCCGGAGCTCCGGGGGCAAGGGAGGGGCTTTTTTGGGTTTAGGGTCTAGGGCTAACACTAATTTGTTTAAGTGGAGGTCCACTCTCGAGTGATGTCGGCTTGTAGCTTGTCTGTTCCCTACAACATCAGTCTGAAGCCGCCTAGTATCAAGCGCTTTGCCCTGTGTGTAGACATCTGGGCTTTGAAGGGGGATGCTAGGAGTTTGGACTATAGCGCTCTCTGAGCAAAAACATATGACCGTAATTTTTTGAAACCCTAAACCCTAAAACCCTGAACGCTGAACCAAAACCCTGAAACCTAAACCCTAAACCGTAAAACCCTACACCCCCAAACCCTAAGCCCATGCGTCCTGCCTAGTCAAGAGTAATGGCCTTGATCTCCCAGGAGAGCAAAACCTCTAAAACACAGGCGCTGTTTAGGGTTGAGCGTCTAGGGTTCAGGCATTAAGTTTAGGGCTAAAGATTGAGGAGTTAGGGTTTCGGAATGAAGGTTCCGGACTAGGGTTTAGGATCTAGGATTGAGGATTCGGGATTTACGGTTTAGCGTTCAGAGTTTAGGATTTAGGGTTTAGGGCAGGGTAAGGCAAATTTCAGATACTCTCACCTAAGGCTTACATCTCAAGTGCGGGGACTGGGAGGTATACGAGGGCTATATAAGCGTATATGGGTAAATAAACTGGTATTCTTAGTAAGGACCCCTGTCAATTTGTATGGCTTTTTGTAGAGACTGCCTACCTGTATGGTATCGGGCCAGGGTTGAGGGTTTAGGGGGTTACGCAAGACTGCATATGGGTTATAGAATAGAGCACGGTAAATCCTGACGCCGAAACCTTTGTGGCGCTTTAGGATGACTTAATATGCGTGTCCAACAATCAAATCCCCTTGAAACATATGGGAAATTGTACGGGGCTTCTGTCGGAGTTGCTACGTAGATCTACTTGGAGGGTCGTGGAGGTAGTGTCCATTTTATAGCTGGGCTTATGACCTTACCTATAATTGGGGCAGGCTACATCAATCCAGTCAGGGTAGTATACTAAGCGTTAGAAGCGCGGCTAAGAGTTGTTACTCAACCCCATGAACTTTAAAGCTAGGTCAAACCCCCCTACAGCAATAGCTCCTTCATATGGAATTAGTAGGGCCTCAATAATATACCTACAAGAGTCCCTTGTGGTACCCGTTACTGGCTGGGGGATTGACCCAACCTAGACCCTAAACCCTTAACCGTGAACAATCAAGTAGTTACCCTAAAAACTAAACCCTGAACAATCGAGTAGTTACCCCAAATCCTGAACCCTAAACCCCATGAAGTTTCAAGTAATGTTCAGATCCTCTCCGGGGTCTGGGAGTCCAATAGCCCTAGATCTGCTAAGAGGTATTTCAGAGATTTAGGGTTTAGGGTTCAGGATTCAGGTTTAGGATTTAGGTTTTAGGGGCCCAAAAGACCCTAAACCCACAACCCTAACCCCAAAATCCTGATTCCTAAACCCGAAACCCTAACAGAGGGATTCAGGTGCGTTGTAGGGTTTATAAAACGGTTCTTAAAGGAACCCCAAACAGGGAACCCCAAGAATATAGTAGGAATATGACAGAATACAAGGGCTCTGGTAGGTATCTTCTTCTTATATTCCTACTATGTTGGGGTTCCCTGCTTGGGGTTCCCAGTGAAGTCCCTTTAGTTTAGGATTCTAGTAGGTGGAGGAGGAGTGGGAAAATGACATGACAGCTCGGTGAATATGAAGACTTGTGAGGATTGCATGGTGTTGCCAATTGAGATGGAATAGGGTTTGGGATCTTTATTGCCTTAAGAAAAGAGGATGCTACTGTCGTATACTCAAGAAAACCTTAACCCCTTGCACGCACCAGTCAGATAAGGGAGTCTTGGGCGAGAGCCCGAAGCCTACCAGTACGAAGTGGAAGATATAGGATGCTGGAGATAATTAGGCCCAAGCACCAAAAAACATTCACAACTTCAAGACGCTAAAGCAAACACACTTCTTAAGGCATCCGAACGGCATGAACCTCCAAGACTCTGACAACCCCACAGGGTCCGAATACCCAAAGAACAGGGCATTAAGGTACCCCAAACCCCAATCTTGGGGCACTTGGACTCTCAGGGAATGCTTTAAAAAGCCTTGGAGCCCTAAACTCTAATGAGAGTTCCTGAAAATCTGGATACACCTAAAGACTTTCAGGACGGTATGGGTATTACAAAAGGGGCGTGCTTTAGGGTTTAGGGTTTAGGGGTTAACGTAGACCCACTAGGGTTATGTTGGGGTTATATTGGGAGCATGGAAAAGAAAATGGAAAGTACTATTTAGGGTTTAGGGACCATGATTAATAAACCCCCTTCTTTTAAGGGCCTTAATGTCAAGATCCCTACTATAATAATCTCGAACGGGAGGGGATTGATTTATCAGGGGTCTACATTAAGGTCTAGGATTTAAGCACGGTTTAGGGTTGAGCGTTGAGGGGGGGCAGAAGAAATTTCAACATGTCCGCAGCAAACAGGCCTTGAGCAACTGCGTGAGATGACCTTGACAGGCAGATTAATCTTCAGCGCTGGACAGCCACCACATCGAGTTTTCTTGTATAAAAAAGTAAGTTGTCGTTGATATGCTAATCGTTGCAGGAGTCATAAACACACTAGTACTGATAACACGTAATAGTCATACCTACAACTCAGCACTATGTCATCATTCTCCAAGAAAGGTATGCTCAAGATGAGGTCGTCTCAGGTAAGGGTCCCAGAACAAGGCTTCCAATTCTGGCCACGACCATGTCCACAGAAGGCCTGAGAACCCAATACACCTCTCATAATTGTGGCATATACCTTGGGTGGACCCCTCACCCTGTAAGAGTGACTATACGGGCTAATAAGGACTATATCAGGGTCCTCTTCTATTCCTACTATACCACTATTACAGGGCGGGGGGTCCTCCTACGTCCTCCTAAGAGATACACTCCATGCTATTGGCTTCTTGAAGGCTTGGGGACTCAATCAGGATGTTTGGGTGCTCGGCTACCGCCAAGCTCCAAGGACGAGCTAATTTGGCAAGCATAACAGCATCTGTTTACAGGTGCCTCTATTGCTTTCATTGTGCTTTTTCTTGAGCAACTTCGCCGCGATGTCTCAAGGTTTGGGCACCAAGGCACATTATCCCTCCAAACACCAGGGTATAGGGTTGTAGAGGGGTTATAGGGTGTGTATATATATATATATAGAGGGGTTATATAGGGATAATGGAAAAGAAAATGGAAACTACTATTTGAGGTTAGTTCTACAAACCCTGCACGTCCTGACTATCTTCTGGTACAAGGTCTGAACGGTATGGGTCGCCGCGGTGTTGCGCAATTCTCTGACATGTCCGTGACACAGTGACACCTGTACATCTGGGCCGCCGGCTTTCTTTTGGATGGAGGGACGGACCCCTGTTTGGTCAGCAGCGGTATCGGTCCCTTTGAAGCCAAAAGCGCCGGCGGCGTTGGAAGCTTGGGGTTAGAAGCAGAGTGCAGGGTGGATACAGAAGCCCTCACAGGAGCTGCCGCTCAACAAAAACATGGGGCGCCATTGTGCCAAGAACCTGTACCGATACCCAGAAACATTCAGATAGAATCTTGCAGCTGAACTTGGCACGGAGAAGCTTACTGAAACTGCTGAAACGCAGCACCCGTCCTTTTCCTGACTGCAGAGCTAGGGTCTGTGGCCCTTGAGGCCGAAAATCGGAATGCCAGCTGTTGATAGCCAGGTGGGCATATTACGTATAACAACAGTTCTACAATATTGCACAAGAAATAGCTCGGATTTCCCTGTTGACAAAAAGATTGTGCGGGCTTTAGGGTTAAGGATTTCTCGCGTGTCTAGAAATATCGAAGCAGACCCCATCCCATCCAAACATCTAGCATTTTGTAGTGTCTTTCGCCTGCGAAAGGAGGTACTTGTAGGACTATCCTGCAAGATCTCAGAATACCCTAGACCCTAAGCCCTACCCAGTTGCGAAGATTTAGCAGTTTTGGGCTTCAAGGCATTTGCAGGCACTTTAGCTTTCAGGTTGCAGTGGTCCTATGTAGGTCACCGATGTCTAGAGCACCCGATGAGAGGCAGCGCGATTCCAAAAGGGGACTGGCTGGAAACACAGACTGAGATTTTACAAATACGTACTGCTTGGAAACTACTACAAGGAGTTGGATCATTCTCTTGAGATACAGGATTACCTACCCCTTGGTTCCGAAGCGCGCTACTCAGGAGCCAATCTAGCACAGGCTTCTCCCTGTATCAACAGTGTGGCATTTCCTTGGTGGCACCCTGACCTGACAATGGTGCCCGAACCGGGCCTGTAGGCATCCCTAGGATTTAGGGTTCAGGTAATCCCTGAACCTACACCCTAATCCTTGGAGGTCCTAAACCCTGCTTGGAAGGTGAAGGGAGCTAAGTAAGTATTCTTATAACTTCTAACCCCTATCAGCCATACTACAATCCCGGCTATCCTCAGAAGTAAGTTGCCTGCTACGTCTCCCTGACCCTACAAGTAGCATCTTTCCCTGCGCATGACCTTGTCTGCGGTTGCAGGGCATGAATTGATCAAAGTTATCCCTGTAGAGCCCTGAAGAGGGACACCTACAAGGGGACTAGTGAGGGTTACATAGGGATAATGGAAAAGAAAATGGAAAGTACTATGAAGGATTATATAGAGTTTAGGGTTTGGGGTTGAATTTATTTCTTCGAGCTGAAGGATCCCCTGTGCGCGTTTTGAAACCCTCTCCTCCATATCCCAATCCCTACAACCTACCAAAGGTCAGGGTGCGTTCAAGGGTCCCCTCCAAAATCTGTTAAACAGTTGCATGGGTGCGGCGCAGTTTACCCAAGGCCTGCTGTGAAGCCCCTTTTTTTATGGTGTTGCGGTGGAGGGTTCTAATACACCACCCAAAATGGAACCATCCTAAACCCTAAACTGCTAAACTCTTAACCCTAGACTACATCGGAGGCCTTGGGTGGACATAGCACGCAGCAGCCTAGTCAGGCAAAAGCCGCCATTCTCAGGTTCAGCACTCCGCCAGGAAAAGTCCTCCAGAGAGAAACCAGAAAACACCCAGAAAGCCCAATGTCTCGTAATCAGGGAGTATACCTTAAATCATACCAGGGATCCTAGCATGATAGTGTATATTCCCTAATTAAAGGCTAATAGACTTAGAGGAATTGAGACTGGGTTGCTGTGTTTTAGGATAAGGTTTTAGGGAGTCAACTACGATATAGTTGAAGGTTTAGGGTTTGTATATCTAAAATGAGCTATAGTCCAAACTCCTGGTATCTCCCTTAATAACCCAATACTACTCCCTTATTCATCCCCTATATAACCCCCCCTTTAAGGAGTTTAGACTGCAGCTCTAATAGACAATCATCCTTCGCATGGCAACTTGGCTCAAGCACGCTAAAGGCACAGGTTCGGACCAGGAAAGCCCAACTTCAACACAGGCTCTCTGAGGGGACCGGTTCAGGATTTCAGGTTATTGAGGATGTAGGCTTTAGGGTCTGGGATTTTGGGCAAGGATTGAGGGCTTAGGAGTAGGGTTTAGTATTCGGGCCCTCGGTCATGAGGCTCGAGCGCTCTCGCCAATTTAGGGTTTAGGGGGAAAAACCAAGGACGGCCTCAAGAACAGGTCCCGCGCCTTTCGACTGCAAGCCGTGGGTCCTTGAACTACTCTTCTTCCTACAGTATATAGGGAGACAGCACCCCTTAATCGAGGAATAGGGGGGTTTAGGGTTCATAACGTGGGATATTTTCCCGAATGCTCCGCAGAAGGGTTCCCGTTTTAAGGTTGGGGTCCAGGGGTCCAGGAGGTGACCAAAGATCGTTGTTGTGTCCGCAAGTGTTTGCAAGCGTTCGCAAAGCAATCGCAAGTGTTCGCGAGTGTCGCGCATTTTGGGGTCCAGAGAGGAGAGAGGAGAGATGAGAGGAGAGAGGAGAGGAGAGAGAGAGATGAGAGGAGAGAGGAGAAAAGAGAAAGGAGAGAAAGAGGAGAAAGGGATGACCCCGGACCTACGTNNGGGTGTCATTATCATTGCATGTACGTGTCACGTGTCTGCATTCGGGTTCGTGGCTCCTATCTGGTGTTATTCGACCCCCACCCAGGCTAGCATATAAGATATTCCCCATAAGAGACCATATTATCATAAGTGTTGCGGAACACATTTCATATTAGGGGGTTAATAGTATGCAGGGATTCATTTCTCAGGAATTGGGGCTTTTTGCAACGTAGATCTAGGTGGCACTTTTGGACAATTGACCATTCCCCCTTTTCAAATATACGGAGCTTGGCTGGCCTTTAAAGTACCACCCAGAGATAGTTCAGTCTGGAATTCTTCTGAAGTGAAGCAGTCGCGCCATATTCGGAGAACGCGAGAAAGCTTGAACACCCAGCTGCTCAGGATCCACAAGCCCTACCAATTTTATGGTTATAGAGCCTAGCTTTAAACTCCCTATACAAACATGATATTGGGCAACTTCAGAAAGACCTCGAACTCATATTGGTAATGATTCGCTATCTAGGGCGTCTAGGATTCGGGCTGCGACTGCAGTTTTAAAGAGGTGTTCCTACGCACCATTGCTGTCGCAGGGGGATGCGCAACCCGAAGCCGGAAACCCTTAACCGCAAATCCTATAGAGTACAGGGGCCTAAGTAGTTTTGAATATTGTGGTCCTAGGCTCTGTATAGAATCATAGAATGGGGTACGTCAAGTAGACCGCAAAATGATATTGGTAATTAAAATATTCAGGCACCCAGACTACGCCGGACTAATTGGAACACAGGGAATCCGGGGTTTGGGTGATTGGTATCCTCATGGAAACAACTCTGCCTCGATGTTCTAAGGATGATGGCAGCTTGCTTTTTAAAAGATGAGCTACCCAAAGATCCACTCCATCCTCTTTTCTGGTCATTACAAGTTTCCTGACCCTAAACCCCAAAATCCTGTAGGTCCACGTCGTGGGACTGGTTGCGTCGCATCCGGCTGCATTACAGGAGCTGTGAGGAGGCTGGCTTAGGGTTGAGAGTATAGGGTGTAGGGTTTCTTGCAGGTGCTCGTGGCCCTAGACATTCATAGTAATGCTTATAGTATCTAGAAGTAACAGCAGCAGTAGTTGTATGAATAGTACGGCGGCATCAACTCAAATGATTTTTGGTCCTTTGCATAGAGCATTCTTGTTATGCGAAGCCTGAATGCAGAAGGGAACTCAAGCAGCGTCACACAATCCTGGCTGACTCTTGATGGCCAGGGCTCTGGGTATAGGGTACCCTAAACAATCAACCCCAAGTAGTAGTTTCTTTACGATGTTCCATGTTCTTCTCCATGTGCTTCTCCATCCGTCAAGGTGTCGGCACGCAAGAGCAAAAGTGTAGGGTTGGTTTAAGGTTTATGTAGAGTTAATCAGGGGGTTCCCGCTAAATCAATTTTCATTAACCCTAAATGAGCCTGATTCAGCGGAAGCCAAGCCTGAGATTGTAAGGTTTGAAGTCTTGGCCCTAAGCCTTTTCAGAGCGCACTCAGGGCCCCTTGAAGTGGAGCATATACGAATGAGAAGGGGACTTCACAAGTAAGGGGCACATACCAGGGGCATGTACTTCCTGAAAACATGCATTGTTGGAGCCCGTCAAAGCGGGAAACAATCTTTACCCCATGCAGGGGGCAGGTAGTTTCTGCACGATCGCTTAGAACAGTGTCTGAGTCACGTTCCTGATTTCCCTAAGCCCTAAACCCTGAAGCCTAAAACCCAACTGGCCCTAAACCCTGAACCCCACATAAATCCCAAAAAGCGGAAGCCCCAAGCCCTATAGTCCCCTTAAGGGCATAGAATATGGGACATATTCTATCTATTTAAGGAGGACTCAAAGCCCCAGGCCCGAAATCCTTGACCTCGAACAGGGCAACTGGCCAATTCTTGCAAATCTTAGAATGTCATGGGTTCCCTCCCCTACCGCGCGACCCCGCGATACTGGCCCCCAAACCCTAAACCCTAGATCTTAAGCCCTAAACCTGAGCCCTAAGCAACAATTCCTCGGCCCTAAACCGGCCGTTGCAAAAAAAAAAAAAAACCAAGCAAGCTTGGCAGACCAGCAACTTCGAAGAAGAAGCATCATCCTGGATCCTCGATGCTGAGGTTGTAGAGGACCTTTGCAGCCTGGCGGTTGACATGGGTTTAGGGTTTAGGGATTAAAGGTTAGGATTGAGGGGTTGAGGTTTGGGGTTCCTCAGGCCTTTAAGGTTTAGGCTTCAGTGTTTAAGGCAGGTTACGGGTTTGGGGTTTAAGATTTAACGTTCAGGTTGAGGGATTGAGCTTGTGAAGCGTCTCCTGACCTGCATGCAAAGGGATCAACCCTTGTTCGAACATGCCTTTGGCGCTTGCCGTAAACTTACTCCCCGAATTAACATGGAAGCCCATAACTGGCTCTACAGAGACAGTTGAATTATCTGTTTTGTGAAAGGGGCGTAATCGGGCGTTCCATACGGAAGGGGACGCAGACAGAGAACTCCACATATTAAAGCGCTAGTCTTGGGGAGTCCCACTCTTGGCAACCCCATACGGGCTCCACCAAGCGCTTTGCTCCTGATGAGAGTGCGGACACTTCCCATACTCCTGAGAAGCAGCCGGGTTGCCGTTAAGGTCCTTGAGCTAACTTTCCATAACATGCACATTGTAGTAAAGCAAACGGCCTTCTGATTTCGTAACTAAATCTAACTTGTAAAACCTGTAGAACTAGGAGATACGCCCGCTTTGCGTTGTGCGATCTTCTCTTCGATTTGATTCTCCATCATGGCAACTTAACTGTATAGATAACCCATATATCAGCCCCACATCCTAAACCAGTTACTCTTAACCCTACACCTGCCGCAGTCGTCAACCTTGCGTGGCTAGAAGTGGCATGACCTATACAACCGCCATATGTTCCATATGCTAAGCCTTATATCGGGGTTTCCAACAAGTATGGGTACCTCTTAGAAGTCCCTATAGTAAGGATTATAATACTTCGTGGTTTACATTGGGGCCCAAACTTACGGAACCTTCACATCCTAAACCTAAAGCTTCAAAGATAAACCTTAAACCTTGAAACCTAAACCTTGCAAGGCCAGAAGTGGCATGACCTACAGGATCGGGCCCAGCTGGCAACGTCTCAATCTGAGTACGAGCGCGAGGTAAAAGGGCCGAGGATCCTAGGTTTAGTGTACAGGGCTTATGTAGGCATTGTAGAGGGGATTATGTAGGGGTTCGTAGCGGAAAGGCTTAGGGTCAGGCTTGAGAGTTTCGGATTCAAGGTAAAGGCATAATGGTTTAGGATACAGGGTAAGGGGTTGAGAGTTAGGCTATAGGGTTTAGGATACAGGGTTTAGGGTTGAGGGTAAAGCGTGCAGGATACAACGTTCTTGGGTTCCATCTATCGTGCGGCTCAGTGTATCTTCAAAGCAGGACATGTGTGAATCCCGATGGCAAATATGCCAGCAAATCTTACACCCCATATCTCCCTAGATAGTGCTTCCATACCCAATACTTCCCACATAACCTTAAGCCCTAAGCCCTAAACCCCATATCAGGAAAGTAAGGTGGTGTCGCTCCACATGCCCTAAACCCTAAGCCCTGTGGATGCTGGTTCTGGGTTGGATCCCTGTGGGCCCCTAGTCTTGGGGAGCCCTTACAGGTGACAGTCGTATCCAAGTACCTATCAAGGAGGCGTATATGCATCATACGCAGATGACAACTGTGGGGCACTCTTTTTGGGTGCCACCTAGAACCCTGCACATAGTGGGAAATAGGGGATATGGAGATTAGGGTTTAGGGCTCAGGGCCTGACATCTCCAAGCCCGGATATCAAACTGGCTGGCTGCGCAGGCGAGAAGTGGTGTTGGGCAGAAAAAAGGTACATGTGAGGGGCATTCAAAATAATTGTATAGAATAAGAAATATAGTCATATGTGAGCCCAAACAGTGGTTCTATCTTTAACAACACCCCTATGTGCTCCCAATATAAGCGACATGTTAACATGGAGACCCCAAAAGTCACAATATTTGGAAGACCCCCCAAACCCTGAACTCTAAACCCTGAATCATTCACATAATATGAACATGAAACCCCGCAAAATAAAAACAGTTTCGAAAAACGACGTTTATGGTA
Source organism: Symbiodinium pilosum (assembly GCA_905231905.1). NCBI lineage: Eukaryota > Dinophyceae > Suessiales > Symbiodiniaceae > Symbiodinium > Symbiodinium pilosum. The sequence goes on along the minus strand of CAJNIZ010043555.1, from coordinate 22,709 downwards.
AACCCAGTCCGGCAGGCTGTTGCTGACTTAATGTGAGAAAGCTTCTTAGGTGTAACGTGGTTTCTTAAACGATTGGTGGAATATGGGTACTGCAGGGATGCAGTAGGAATTTATCATGGGGGCTTAGGATTGAGAGTTTAGGGGCTTAAAATTGCTGATGGTGGATGGAGAATCAGATGGACAAGAAACTGGAAAGTTGAATGCAAACTACGCTTAAATAGGGTTTTACTGGTCTTGTAGGACCCTAAACCCAAAACCTAAATAATTACCAATATTCTGGTCCTAGATTCCATGTATGGTTCACGTGTGGGGTGTATCAAATAGAACTCAAGAATCATTGTGGTACAGGTTTAGGGTTTAAGGCCAGGCTTCTGCACTGCATATCCTGAATCAGGGTTATGCCTTTCATGCAAACCTGGTGAGCATGAATCGCTTTCGCATAAGCTTCACCCATACATGAGCGCAAGCCCTGCAATGCTGGGGATTGGGAGGCAGTTTGAAAACTAGCCAACAAGCGCGAGCCCAAGGAGCGCAATACCTTTGAATTAAGGAATATTCCCCTGCCTAGTGTCATTTGAAGTACATTCCTTTGCTGTATCAAGCCCTTTGGGTAGGAGGGACCTGCTAATACGTAAAGGTCGTCCACGGGGTGAGAGGGTTTCATTTGCAGAACGTTTAGGGTTTAGGGTAGTGGTCATGATAACAGACTGGAAGGGTCGGTGGGGCTTATAGTCAGTCAGTCTACCGATAATCCCTCAAAGCCATCAATTCTTCCAGTTCTTCACTTTCTTATTGCGTCCCCTAGTATGATAAAACCGCCGCTGCCCATTGTCCTGCCAAGCATGGATGAGGATAGATAGATGCAGGAGGACTCCAAACGGCCCGTGGCCCCATGTCCAGCGCCGGATGGGCGCAGCATGAGAGCCGTGACGGGCCCCACGCGTTTGAGCAGATCCCTGCCCACCCAAGTTCAGCCAGAATTTTATCTGCCTGGAGCGTGCGCAGATGGCCCCGGCTTAGCCGAATCCGCGCTTTTTTCTTGCAGGTTTTTACTAAGGCCTATGAAGCAGTTTTTTCACAAAAAGGGGGAGGTTTTCATGATTAGGATAAGAGACCAAGGAATGCCAATGCAGCAAGTCAGAAGCGGATAAAATAGCAAACACCGAAGACCCTGTGAAGCAGGCAGCCTCATCTGTGCAAGGCGTCGGCAGAGATAGGCCGCGCTGTTGCTGTACCTGTTTCTCCTCACTTTTTCAGAGGACACGCCCAATGGGACCATCCATTAACGAAATGGTGTTCTTTCCAGTTGGGCCCTCAAGCACAGTCACGCCACTGAAGGGCAAGATCGGCCATGTGATCGAAAATCAGCTGAACCTGAGTTTCAATTATTGGATATGAGGTATTCTCAGCATGCGGCACCATTGCCTTAGGGATCCTAGGGATGTAGAAGGCCTGATAAAGGGATTGTAGGGTCCCTACTAAGCATTATACATTGGGTCATTCCCCCTCCCAATAACTGTCCTTAAAGGGGTTGTATCAAGGGGCTATCATCACTCATTATCCATCGTGGCAACTAGTATTCCAAACCCTAAACCCTAGTATATGCATCTCGTAGGGGTCCCTACTAAGCATTATACAGGGTTTTGTTGGAGAAGCTGCCGGTCCCATCAAGGCCCCACAGGGAAGGTTTAATTAGACCAACAATTCGGGGCCCCTAAGCCCGAAGCCCTAAAAATGGTTATGTAGGGAAAGGTAGGATTACTTAGGGATATACAGGGTTGAGGTTTGCAAAAAGTAGGTGTCTGTTTTTCGGGTGCTCCCAACCCTAAATCCTACACCCGCAATAAACCCAAAACGTTTGAGATGTCCTAGCTGCCCCTCAATACAACCAAGGAAAAGCTATTTGTTGGATCGCTGCATCGATGGCAAGTCAGCTGCGCGTCGATTCTGTGAAAGCCTGACGACACTGCTTAGCCTTCTTCCTGCCATTCCTTTCTGCACTTTCCTGTTGTCGTCTGTGGTGCCGCTGGCATCACCAGAGGTCCACGCATGGTTTTATATTCTAAGGTCTCCCCAACTGCACACCCAACATGTACACTTGCCAATATGTCCTTAGGAACCCTATGTACACTCACCAAAAATTGTAAGCCCAGCCTTGTTTCATGTATCCCTAGTTCCTGTGAACCGCTATGAGGTTCAGTTTCTATTTATTGTCCATCTTTTGTACACGTTGATTCTCCATTATTGGGGAATATTCCTATACCCTAAACCCTAGCCCCCTCCAATTCCAAAACCCGAAGCCCTATGCCTACATCATGCTTTCCTTTATCATCAAACCCTAGTTCTTAAATCCTAGACCCTACTTCAGGTGGGGTTTTGGGCCAACTGGACTTTCAACCTCGTGGCTCATCCCATCCTGAACTACGTAATTGCCAGAGGACAGATTGAGGTAATGGCTCGCGCATTCAGCTATGAGGACCGAGGTCAGGTGTAGGGATTTAGGGTTTTGTGGTGTATAGGGTGTAGGGTTTAGGGGTTTGCGTTTGGGGGTTTGGGGTTTAATCAGGGGCTATGAGGACTTAGGCACGGAATCAACGCAAGTTATAGCCAGGAAATCTCTTATACTAGCCGACAACATATTATAATCACGAATGCAATCAATGATAACACCCGCGCTTTGCAAAATCTCACCCACATGGATTATTCTTAAATTCTGGACCCGTTTGGACATAAAGAAATTACATCACCAAATATCAGGGCCACCAAACAAGGACCGTCAATTTGAAACACTAAACCTTAAATTTTGTCCTGTCCCACATGAGGACCGACGGAGGATCCGTTGGATAGTTCGCTTGTCGCCGCTCGTGGATCCAGTTCTATGTTGGTTAGCTCACCTGATCTTCTCCATGGCAGGCGGTGTTTAGGGCATAGGGTTCACAGCTTAGGGCCGGCCCGCCTGATTCTTTTCATTGCAGGCGTCTACCCAATTCCAGTGGCCGCCATTTCCTCCTGCTTCCCGGCTCCTGGGCTGCTGTGAAGGGACTTGAATTAAGTCACCATGACATGGGTATAGCCTTGTCATTCTGACTTGGTTCTGGATTTGGGGACTATATAGGGATTATTCCGGATATATAAGGATTGTTTACAGATTCGTATGGATTATGGAAAAGAATATGGAAACTACTATTAAAGGTTTGGAGCCCCAACCCTGAAACTTAAACCCGAACAGATCCTAACAAACCCTACACCCTACACCCTTACTTAACACAAAAGTAGGCTTTGTTGGGAGCAATTGCTACCTTCCTCTGGCTTTTGCCACGCGAGTTGCTGACGCCTGAAGCTGGCCTGCTGTTAAAGAACAGGGTTTAGGGGTTTAGGGTGTAAGGTTTAGGGTTTTAGGGTTCAGGGTTTAGGGTTTCAGATTAGGGTCTGGGGTTTAAGGTTTAGGGCTTCAGGTATACGAAGTTACCATCATTCGGTGATCGGAGAACATTTTGCACCAATTGGGTCCCCTTAGCTACCGCAATTCATAGGACTTAGGGGACTTGGGGTTTAGGGTCAAGGGACTTAGGGTTTCTTGCTGGTTGTCAATATTGAGTTAAGTTACTCCAGGGCCACCCAGGAAGTTCGCGCATTCCTCAAGTTCAACGTGGTCAACTGGGCGTCCTGGTTAGCACAGCTTCTCGTGCTGCTACTCTGGGCTGCTGGGCTGTACAGAACTCAAGTACAGCCACCCTCATCAAAACCCGATGATTTGCGACATGCCCTTGCTATGTTAAGCAAATTTGATAGTTCTCAGAATAATCTGTATAGACATTGCCAAATAAGGGCCTCTAGGATCCCCTTAGCCCCTTACATCCCCGTTGCCAAGAATCCTCCTTGCTGTAAAAAAGCCCTTTCGTTGGTATTCCTTAACCCTGAAACCAAAACACTTAACCCTACACCCTTAAGCATATACAACCCCTATATGACCCTACATAGTCCTATGTCATTTCTATATAACCCTAAATAATCCCTACGTAGTCCTTTATACAAAGCACAAAGGCTGCCAGGTTTCCAACCATGGAGGTGCAGTGGCAGTCCTTCAGCCGCCGGGTTCCCAAGTAGGCCCATGTGAGCTGTTGAGGGTTTAAGGGTTTAGGCCTTATGGTTTAGTTTTTAGCGTTTAGGGTTTAGGGTTATTATTTAGGAATGCCGGAGAGTTATTTGGAAAATGGAAAAGTGGCTATATAGGCTTTGTAGGAGCTACTGTCAATGCAGGGTTAATCAATTGGGCCGCGTCCCCATGTAATTAGGAGCACCTTTAAGGTTTCAGGTTTAGTGCGTAGGGGATATACAGGGGTTATATGCGATTTTATATGGTTTAGGGTTTCCACAATTGACGGGCACCCTGTTGGGATTTGGAGTTCCCCGTACGTATGGAAATTGCGTTATGGGGTATAGGTCCCTTCAAAAACAGCTTGTACTACAGAAGTGCGCTCTTGCATTCCCCTGAAGATCCCAGGCACAGTTGGAATTGGTATGTACATTGCCTTTGTTGCTTGGCTTACGCAGAAGCTGGCAGACCGCTGGGCCGTGCCCAAGCAGCTTCCATTGCATCTTCAGGCGACTTTTTGTTGCATGGGAGTCTCCAAACATGCGAGGTTCCCCCATGTAACCGCATATGCTCTAATCCTCACCAAAAGCACCTCCAAAATCGAACGTTTGGCTTTGTGTGGGGAAACCACGGCATGAGCTTCCAATGATCGGTGAGGATTCAGGCTGCAAAGCGAGGAAAGAAGGAACGGAAAGTTATAACATGTAAGAAGAGAGAATGCTTTGAGGTTTACACTGGGTTCTGGGTTCCATAGCTGCACAGATTACACTGCAATAATGTTGGTAAGCATTGTTTTAGGGCCCTAAATCCTAAACCCAGAGCCCTAAACCCATACAGGGGTATGGGGCTTAGGGGCTGAATAGTGGAGAATCCACTGGAAAAGACAATGGAAAACAAGATGGAACCATGAAAGCTGGGCGTATACACGGCAGTCGGATGCAAATGATGTTTTCTTGGAAATCAGGCAAATCCTTAATCTTTTACAATCCTTAGAAAAATATCCTTCACGCCTGCAAAATCCCTGGTTCAATGTACAGTAGGTTCCTTTTAACAAGTAGTTTGCGCCTGTAGAATTGTGTAAGTACCAGGCTGTTTTTCTGTTGCGAAGCTTTGAAATTAGCATTTTTAATGAAACCCATATTCTTCAACAAATTGAAGTTCACTCTGATATGGAATCTAGTAAGATTACAGGTTTTCCCGAAAAAAAACATTAATGCCTTGTAACGATTACAAAAGCAAAGATTTATGGTTTGATTTATGCAGCGAAAATCAGGAACCCCTGACCTGAGAATCCACTTAATACATCAAAGCCTATTTAGCAAGGGATTTATGTAGAGAAATAAAGGAGCTCAGGAGCCTGGAGCCCAACTAAACGGAAGTTCATTAACTAAGCAGCTTACACAAAAAACTCAGGAGTCCAGGATCTGAAAATTCATAGTATGAGAAGCTTCGAGAGAAAATCGGAAGCCTCCAATGTGAGGATGCCCCTAATAAATCGAAGCTTGTCTTAGAAGTGATTTAGACAAAAATCTCAAACGCAAGCTTTGAGAATTATTTTAATAGATTGAAGTGTATTTAGTAAGGGGCTTTACAGAAAAACAATAGTGGAGAATCTGAGAATTCATCAAGATTAGCGGCCAATTTCGTAAAGCAGATGCATGGAGAAAATCATTAGCCCAAGGTCTGAGGACTCCTTAGGACTTCAAAGCTTACTTTGTAAACGATATGAAGAAAATCAGGAACCGGAATCTGAGAATTCTGGATAAGTCGAAGCTCATTTACGTTTCAGACGCATAGAAACAGTGGATCCATGGGGGACTGTAGCACATGTAGGTATAGATATTTGGTCCCCCAAGATCCACATCTTTGTGGTCTCTATTTACATGCTCTATGTTGCAAGATTTGTTTTGTGAACAAGTTGAGAGCACTGTAAATAACAGTGTTTGTGGTATGTTCTCAGGTTCGGTATCGTACGATTTTAGGTCATTTCGGTTTTTGAAGTGCCAGAATCCGAGACCGGATTCTGATTTTGGAAATATGCCCCGTCTGTTTAGAAATGAGCAGAAAGTTACGGAAAATCCCAATATTTCTGCTGGTCCCATATACAATATTTGTGGTATCCCATCCCTGTACCACTTTTACTGGGCGGGTGCGCAATGCAAGGTACTTATTGGTTGAGACGAGGCTTGCGCCCTTCTTTCTGACCCTTGGCTGAAAGATGGAGCTTTTTGCATTGGTTGGCTTAGTGCAGAAGGGGGCTTAGGATTTGATCACCCCCTCATTCTTGACCCATTTGCTACCCCAGTAATGGAAACAAAGTGGGAAACGGAATGGAAGCTACTGTTTAGGGCTTACGATTTATTATGGGTTCCCGTACTACCCCCTCGCAGTACCTTCCTCGTGATTAGCCTAAATTAGCCCTAATTATTCTTAAATGTGACTCAGCCGCAAAAGTACGACCGCACAAGCACGGTTTCATCATTCAGGGGTTGATCAGACATTTAAGCTTCCTCACCGGTTGTTCAATTTTTTGTCGCTAAAACCCTAAGCCCTCAAACCCCAAACCCTGAAGCCCGATGCCGGACATCGAAGTGTAGAAGTGAAGCAGCGAAGCAATCGCAGGCTAAGCATCGCTTTACATTCCGGGGCCTGTTGTTGGATTCCCCCTTTGTTTGCTGCTCACGTCAAACCCTGAACCCTAAGCCCATTGCAAGACCCAAATCCATCCCCAAGGTCTTCCTGGTAGTGATGTCAGATATTTTTTCTTTGAGGGGCTTCCTTAAAATGGGAGGCTCCGCTGGAGGCCTCATATATATATATATGCATATGTATTACCATCCTTGTTCCAGGGGCTTCCCAAAAAGGCCCCTACATATTGAAAACCTCCCGAAACCACTTTAAATGCACGCCCTCAACTCTAAAACTGCCATTCTGGAGCCAAGCGCCTCTCAGACCCCAAACCCCAAACCCTAGACCCTGAGGAGTTTGTTCTTCTCGGCGAGTCTGATGTCCACTGCTAAAAGTCTGGGAGTGGTCCTGGTCATTGCACTCATGGATGCAGGCCTAGAGTGGTTTGCGGTTTGGGATATATTGAGGAATCAGCTGAAAAATGCACAGAAGCTTGAATTGGAGTATTTCTTGAAGCCGCTCCTTATAGATTTCTTTCATGCCAATAGTAAACATCCCCCGACCCCTGACATTACATATTCCCCACAGTGGCCAGGTGTGCCAATATGAAGGGATTAATGCCTTAGAGGAAGCTCCAAAATTCCCTTATAATGTCCATGTACCGCGAAGAGGGTCCCTCAACATGAGCTACTCCCCGAGTACCAGGGTTTAGAGTTTAGGTAGATTCATTATAGACTTTTGTTCAGTACCTCAGCATGGCCGTGCTATGCCTTCTGCAGGCAAAGCCATGGCAGTCGTTCTAAAGATGCTGTGGGAGCTTGTGCAGGCCACGCAATGGCCACGGTTGAGGTTTCGGGGTTCAGAGTTTGGGGTTTATGGCCTGAATAATTTAAAATATGGAAAAGAGATTGGAAAATTCATTGGAAGATTGGTTTACAGATGTGGGGTTACAGGGATTTGGCCACGGTCAAGGAGTTTTGCTTGGGTGCAGAATATGGGATGGCGTGCGCACATGTAATAGAGATAGCATGTAGCTGTTGCTTGGATAGTTTTCCATGGCTACGACCAGGACATCATGAGTCTGCATTTAAAGCAGTGGCGTTGATAATGCTGGTTTCCTTTTCACACGCGGACATTTCTTAAGTGCACAGGAGAGCCAGAACATAAGGGCGTTCTGGCTGAACTTAGTACACGCAGTTCACCCTTCTAATCAAACCCCAAACCCCGAACCCTAAACTCAAAGCCTTGAAGAACTCGAAAGCCCAAACCGTAAATCCTGAACCGTTAAACCTCAAAAAAAATCTCTATATTTCCTGTGGTTCGCCTGAGGCATTTGACGCTGAGATTGGCCTTTATGGGCTGTCCGATGCGCCTCATTTATTGAAGAAAGCTCTGGGGTTTTTGTTACTTTCTATAAGCAGGGAATAGAGGCTTGACAAGAAAATGGAGACTGCCAAATTTTTGGGGGTGATACAGGAAGCATGAGGGATCGTTCAGTCCTTGCTATACAAAGGTAACTTTTGGACTTGCGCCCTATGTCATAGCATAGAGAAGGCATTGTTACAGGAGTGAGCGATTTGGTTTCCTCAATTTTTTGACACCAGCCAGGACCTGGATCTCGAATCAGATGTCGTCAATGAGAAGGCCTCAAGCTTAAACCTTCGCTAAACCCTAGAAACTTACATGCTAAAACATAGGCCCCAAATCCTGGAGTGTGCAAGCTGGAGGTTGTGAAGCTTTTGGGGCTAAGGGTTCATGAAGGCTCGGAACCAGCCGGAGTTTCGATTTTAATGCTTGATGCAGCCGTCCAAGCAGTAGCAGGAAAAAAAGGAAATGATAGTATCTTGCTCATGTCAATAGAGTCAAAGCTTTTGTATTTCTGCATCACGACCAGCAAGATATGAAAAGTCATTCTGCCCTAAGACAATTAATTGCCTGCATCCCTGCAGCAAAAAAGCGGTAGAATTTCTTTTATTTTTCATGGTGACCACAATCCTGAATGAGACTCCATATTCCAAAACCTAGCCAAACCCTAAGCCCCCTTAGCGTTTCCAAGGGTAGCTCAGTTCGACACAATGTGCACCAACACTTGCACTGCCCTGAATACAGGCCCTGAAGCCCAAATACCAGGTATGTGGTTAGTATACGGCCTGCAATCATAACCCTAGACCCTCAACCTTGTACTTGGGACGTCTCGGTAGGTCTTCAGAGGCAGCTCTCCTTGTAGTTTCTGTTTTGAGCTTTAGGGTTCAGGGCTAGGTCCCGTCCTGGGGTGTCCTTACAAGGAGTCTAAAACGAAAACAGGCGTCTACAAGCACGGGGACAAACCCATTTAGAATCCTTCCGCAATCATGGTATAATACATCCCCAGTATTCCAGAAAAAGTTAGTTGCAATTTCAAGTTGCCCGAGAAGCTCTTCAAATTCAACAGAGCCCTACCATGGAAGCCTCAATCGTTACCAGTATCATTGTCCTAGGTTCCCTGTACAATTACAGTATAGGGTACTTCAAGTAGACCTCAAATCGCATTGGTCTTGTACATCACACCATCAAAGCCAAGACAATAACAGGTTCCACTTCATCTCCATCATTGGGTAAAATCCAACCCTATGGGCGAAACCCGATATGGTAACTTCCATTTGGTTTTCCATGCTCTGTTACGTTCCTGGGCCATCATCAGTATAACCCCGAACATTAAGCCTTAAAACCTTTTATACCCTACATCACTGTATTAACTGAACTTGCAGGAGCCGAAATCCAGCGGTGGCTGGAACTGCTTCGGTGCCAGGCAAATTCTAATAATTTTGAAGTCTGACACTTCCCCTTTTTTTTGTGAAATGCACGGGCTTCATGGTGTAGGGTTTAGGGTTTAGGGTTGTACAGAGTTGAGGGATTGAATATGAGTGCATCACGCGGAAACTGGTTCTACATAAGAGCTTCGAGGGATAGTCGCCAAGATTATTTCTTTAGGGCCCTTACAAAGCTGTATCATGATACAACTGAACAAATTCGTTCCAGGCCAATTCTGGTACGGAAGATGCGGTTGGCAAGGAAACTGGGTTGTTGTTGAAGAACATTTCACATTTTGACATGGAGGGGTTGTTGAACTTTTGGTCCTCGTTTGGGTGCTTTATTCTATTGGGCAGCCAAGAAGGACAACTGTTTTTTGGAACCCTAGCATCTGCACCTGAACCCAAGACAGCTCGGAAGTAATCCGTTTTAACCCTAAGCCCTACATGTGCCCCCAAGGCAGGTAGAAGAATGGCCTCTCTGACTATTTTCAGGGGATTTGGGCCATTATTTTACCTACTTCTTGGGTTCAAGTAAGCCCTAAACCACAGTATTCCGAAGGAAAGTGGGCCCACGTGTGCGCCGCATGATCCAGCAAATCGAGAGCAAACCCCAAGCAGAGATGTACACAAGTGACATCAGCCCTGCTGATGCCGGCCTCTTAAAGGTCAGGGGCACAGGTTGAATTTCATAGGGCGTGAATAGGCTTAGTGGTTTACTGGTTAGGGGTTTTGGGGTTAGGGGGTTTAGGGTTTAGAGGTTTTTGTTTAAGCATTTAGGTCTAGCTTTTGGGGCTTGATGATTGTTACTAGGGAATGAAGGGATGGAAAGGAAAGGGGATGCTACCATATTGTTGGGGTTACTGGGGTTGCTAAAGGGGTTCATTCCTCCATGACCACAAGCAGATTACGGTGCCCTAAACTAGACAGAATTCCCCGTAGGATCCACCTAGTCTTGCCCACGAAGAGGTCTTGACACACTCCTGGGTTTGCTTGGCCGTGATTGAACTCTGCGAGCTGTCGGTTCCGCTGCTTTACATGATGCTGGCGGCACTTCTTCATTCTTCTCCGTTTGGTGAAAATCGAACCTACTTTTTACATTTCCGGCTGGAGAGCAGTACCCAATTCCATGATGGAATGGTGGGCAACATCATCGCCGCAGCTAGGATCCACATCTAAAATGGTTTTTCCTGTTGCTGCCCTGAACACCAAGCCCTAAACGGTGTGGCTTTCGGACACCCAGGTCGCCATCGAATTCACGGTTCTTCTAGGCTTGCAGTGCTCTTTGTCTCGCATGTTTTCAATAAATTTGTTCGAGTTCACGGGCAAAATCATTCGACTGGACTATTCTTTCTATGCCTTCGGCATGTCGTGCTGCTTCATTGCCTGGCTGCTTGGCCGATAAGTCTGGGCAAGTTATAGTGACCTCACCCGACCCCACCGCGGATGCCAGTTTATACACAAGAATCGCAAACTTACATTCTTTCTGAATTGTGGATTTTTTCTAACATGGTCAGAATAGATGGGGTACCCCAACAAGCCCGGAGATTCCAAGGGATTATGGCTTTTCGCTTCGGAATTATGTGGGGATGTTTTGACACTGAAATCTTAAGCGTGCCTACATTCCCTAAACCCTGAACCCCTCCCCAACTTGCATCTCAAACTGGTGAGTTGGCTTCGCGCTTTCGTTTCCAGGGCTTGGCACGCAACAAGGGTAAACCCTAACTCCTAGATAAGGGTACAAGGTTTATTTAGGGTTTACGTAACTCCTCTCCCACAACCCTTCATCCCTGTGACCCTCATCCCAGAATCCCCCCTCCAACCTAAGCCCTGCACCGCGAGCCATAGCCCAAAATAGGTTAGCATTCACCATCGAGCACTTCGGAACATGGGGAGTGATGAGCTTTTTGGGATGACTGCCGAGTGCTCAGAAAGCCCAATACTTTTTAAGCACGCAATAGACTTTCAACGATATTTGGAACCCTGATAAGCTTTAAGGAATGTTCCATAAGTAACCCTTGCATGGCCATAATCCACACAGAAATCGTTAGAACCCTATATCCCCTTTGAACAAGCCCTGTTTCCCCCTGCTTAAACCCTAAACCCTGAGAGCTAAACGTTCTAAGCAACATTCTAGTAAATTGGATGCAAACAATCCTACAGGAACCTTAGGTGGACATGGCTTAGGGGTTTAGGGCTTAAGCATTCCAAACCCTAAACCCTAAACACTCTTCAATGTAGGGGTATTGGGCTTCCTGGGTGGATCTTTCTCGGAGGAATTCGAAGGCATGGACTTTTGCTTGGGCAGCACCGGCTTGGAATGGCAAAGAAATTGGAAGTTAGCTTTAGGTTATATAGTTGTTATATGGGGATACATGAGCATGAAAGCTACTATGTGAGGTTTTGCGGTTTGAGAACTTAGATTTGAGGATTAGAAGGTGCAGGTAGCCCCAAAGGTCCACAGCCTCGAAGTAACAGTGGTCACATGTCTACAGCCAGCTTGCTCCCAACTAGCCTGGCATTGTGTAGGGTTTTGGGGGGGTTAGGAAGCATACTCATTCGCTATGCTAGAAGAACACTTCCAGCTATCTCCATGATAAACCTGCTTACGAAGTCCCCCTGACCCTCCATATATGCAGCGGTAGGTTCGAAAAGGATAGCTATTTCTTATTACCTTTAATCCTTGCATAGTCCCTTTAAAGACATAACATTCCAAGTCTTTTTAGGGATCCTTAACCTATCCTATTATAAGGGGCTAGCCCTACGTGCTTGTCCCATGTGTAGTCGATGATTGCTTCATTTTCCTCCTCATACAGCGCCTGATTCTTTGTCTGGTCGAAAGGCTTGAACCCAGCGTGCTGTAGAAGCCTAAACTATGCCTGCACTGGGGCAGAGCATCTCAAAACCTATTCTATAAATCTAGGTCAGAAAAGCTTGTACATTGCTTGCTATTGAGCAGTTGATATTGAGCAGAACATGCCATTGTTTGCGTATGGACACCAATTTGGGAGATCCATCTTGTTCAGAACCCCCACTCCTAACATTTGATATTTCCATAAGAGAGCTCACATATTGGGGACATGTTTAACATTAGGAGTTGGGGGAGTTTCTTATTTCAACGCTGCAGCATGTAAAACTTACGGATCTCTGGTGGAGGCTGCTTGCCGCTCAGGGCACTGTGCTTTTGCATTGTGTGTGACATCATAGTCATGGGTAGTGGCCTCAAATTTAGGATACCACTTGCCCTTCACAGCTTGAAATGCAGGTTCTGCGTTTGTGTTGCTTTTGGAATTCAGATAGCAATAGTGTTTCCCATGTCATATACGTAGGTCGATATAGGTTTCCCCCGTTTGGGGAGAGCAACAATCTAGGGCAACTTCCGCATGCAGGGCCCTAGCCTTTACCCAACTTACAGCACAGGGCTTCTAACTACTTACGCACCTGTGTTGAGCAGGGAATGCAGCATGGAAGAGAAAATGGAAATGATTGTAAATATGATGGTTATACAGGAACCCCTAAACCCCAGACCCCTAAACTATGAGGGTCTATAACGTCACCCCTTGCGGCTAACCAGAGGTAAGACTTGAGTGCTTAGGGTTTCACGCACTTCTGAGCTCCTGGATGGCATTGTGTAAGAGAGTAAACGCAGGGTTTTAAGGCGTCAGGTTTTTTAGAAGCTCTCTTGCTCTGCATGCATGAGGACATTGGAGTAGCTACATGCTTCCAAATAAAACTCAGTCTAGCAGATTTGCATTTGGCTCTGTTTGCAGTTTGCACCACCAAACCCCAAGCCGTAGATCCTGAAACCATATACAATTTTTTGGCAAGTCTCAGCTAAGGCCGACACGGCAACGGGACTTGATACCCTGGGGCAAAAGGGGGCTTTGCACAAATCACGGGACCCTTTTTTGGGGGAATCCTTATAAAGCACATGCAGGCATTTTTAGAGTGTATGTTGGGGTCCACCTACTGAAGGAAATTGCCACAAATTTCGGAATAGTTTTCCTACTTCCCCTGGAAATTACTTCTGAACCAGCATCATGCTACAGTGGGCTCATTAATCATTAAACCCTATACCCCGAAACCCCCGAAACCCTTATTGATCTGCAGTATCAGGACGTCAGGCTTCACCAGATGGTCATGTCATCGAAGACTTTTTGCAATCTTGCTTCGGGTTGGCATTTCCATTCCCAGACCATTGGCCAGCGCAGTGCACAGGGCTCCAAAAACCCTGAGCTTGAGCAGGCCAAGATCTGAGAATAAGGCTGAAGCTGGACAAGAGCCTGCAATTTTGCAAATCCGCATCCCTTAGCATATCTTGTTGCGCTGATGTGGCGGTTTCCCAACGTTCAAGATTCTATTTTTGAAGGAATTAAACGGGATTGCAACCTAGGGTTTAACATTCAAGGTTTCCAAAGTGAGGTTCCCTTCTTGGATGTCAAACAAAAATTCACCCAATCTGCGGGTTTCCGAAAATTAAGGGTCCCTATTTTGGGGTCCCTGCAGTGTAGGATCACTTATACGCCCAATCTGCAAAGGTATTGTAATGGGCCCGAGTATTTAGTAAATACAAAAAGTGTTTGTCGCTCCTTTAAACATGTGGGGCTATCCCCCAAGGCGTATATGAGGGCCACATCTGGAAGCTTCCCCCATTTTCGGAGCTGTTAGCTCAGCAAACTACCATGTCGGCAGAATATACATTGACTCCGCTGGTATGGGTGGCTATGAAGGTTCCCAAGAAAAAAAGAGTACCTTTTTGGGACCCTGTTTGTGCAAACTACATGGTATGCGACAACGCACGATCGATAATTTCCAGCCACATGGGCTTCCATACTCCTCTATACTAGCTCCCCCACCCGAGGCTCCCGTTTAATTACCCACCAACTTGCAAGAGTTATCCCTAGATGCTCTGAAATAAGGGTGGTAGTATAGGGTGGGTAGTTGGATAACAGGGAACCCATGAAACAACGGATACAACCTGCTTGACCCTGGAATGGCTCCTTTGCGTATCTGATTCTCCAAGGAAGGAACTATACATACTGTAGGAGTTTGAATGATTACCAGCAGTATGGTTCCATATTCCTTGTACAAGTATTCTCTATAGGATACCGGAAGGATACCTCAAAATGATGCTGGTAATTATTTCGGTCTTTAAAGCCATGGCCTCTTGATTTTTAAAAACTCACGTCGATCTCGCGCGTCTAGGGTACCCTGATTGCCAGAAATCTTTCTTACTCAGGGGTGAGGGCCACCAAGGTCTTCAACCGCACGGTCCTAGAGTCCACATCACAAGGCTACCATCTGTTAGAGTAAGCTCGTGCCATAGAAAACTCATGTGGGATGTGGTTTTTCTCCTCAGGAGTTCGTCCTGCACAAGGTCTCACCATTTGGGCTACCAAGCCCTCTTTTTGGAGCTCCGGGCTACACTCTCAAGATGTTTGCAGATTTATCTGAGAAGTTGACAATTTAGACAGCCAAAAAGCGCATCACCACGTGCAAGTATTGGGATCCCTTTGCGGTCTCTGGCCCCAATGGCTAGTATCAACTTGGTAATATCAGGTCGCGGCTCGCTGGACTTGTGCGAAGTGGCAAGTCTGGTGTTGGAACCAACTTCGCAGAGCTCGTCCTTACGTATTCCCACGTACCCAGGAAGGAAAACGTATCAAGTCGAGTGGCGTTCTTGTGCACAGAATTTTTGCTCAGATTGCTTGGGGATAGGGAGCTTGTTGCCGGCATCAATTGATTTTATGCAACAGGATGACAATCCCCCACCACTGAGCCCGAAACGCTCAACCCTCATCCACACCAAACCAAGCTATTAGCCGTTCCACCTAAGAGCTCGATATAATCCAGGGCATATAATGGCGGATTGGATGTGTTCAGTACTCGGGGTAGGTAAGTATGATGCCAAGGAGTGCACCCACGTGAGCAATAGCGTCAGGTAGGCGACTTGCATCGTGTTTTGGAGTTTTAGGTTCTGTCCTTCCCCCTTGCAAGAACAATCCTTCCAAAGGTCTTGCCAAGGGCTTACGAGGTTCTTCGTTTTGAGCTGCTAGCGTTGAGATTACATTTCCGGCATAGCTCTAGTATACTGGAGCACGCTATCCCTAGGCTTAGGGTCATGCAAGATTTCTAGTACTCATGGCATGCTTATACATTCTAGAAGTCTTGATATTTTCCGTACCTTTTTTGGGCAGCCTTTCAGGTGTAGTGTAAGGGGGAGAGACAGAGGAGTCTCGGCCCATGGTCGCATGGGTGGACACATGCATGAAAGACCACTGCAACTCAAACAGGAAAAAGATATGTAAGGCTTCAGGTTTAATAGCCTACATATACATATATATAATCAATCCTAGATACACTCCCTAAACGGGTCTTGTTTTGAAGCTGCATAGGGCTCAGGATTCCAGGTTCTGGGTTTTAGGGTTGGGGGTAGCCATTCATTTTTGGAAAATGCATGCAACAAGTGCAAGCTAACCGTTGCCTTCAACAGTTAACAGGACATTACCTGAACTGTTGCAAAATGGAAGAGCTTGGCTGATGATGAGCATCATCCCATAGTATTCTTGGATTGAACAAGGTTGTAAACTAGACACGCGAGACAAGACCAAAGTAGAGACACAGCTAATTGCTGACCCACTTCCACAGAACGTACCCCACATCAGCCATCACGGCGCAAAAGGCGGCGACTACACATGTTGGCAAAACTAATTGCAAGCAGAACTTAACATGGGGCGCATCAACGCTGTTGAGGAATCCTACAAGGGTGCTGGATCCTTCCACGACGGATGGTCCATGCAGTCTCAGGCAGGTACATGCGATCAAGTTTTCACACAAATTGCGCGCACGAATGCTTTCTTGCATGCTCCTGGCCTGCATTGCTGGAGAACGCAACAGGGAAATGGAATAAATGATTTTACGAAACGAAACTGTGTTCTAGACCATGGCTCTTACGGTACGATTGTCCGCTCCTCGCCTGCGCGCGGTCCAGCAACCAAATTTCCACCTGTTCACAGGCCTCCGTTTAACCCTTTACTCTGTCCAAAGTGCCTGCGCACTCCTAGCAGTACCCGTACCGGCAAGGCCACCTGATATCGAAGAATGCCACTATAGCTCTGGGCCCAAACCTTTCCAGATCTCAGGCTTGGCCTAATACCTTGCCCTGTGGCTACCGGCGCGATGCCGCCGCAGAACAGGACAACACAAAGAGGCGGAAGGATCGCCACTCAACGTCGCATTCGGAATATCATTCGTAACCGCGATACTATGAAGGTTAGTGGCATTCTATTCCCCCCCGTATGCTCAATAGCAATATTTATTGAGAGACTATTGTCAGAGGTCCTTCATTTCCTGGGAGTATTGACCCCTTATGAGCGAAACCCCCTCGGCTCAGAATAATCTTCAGGACCCTTTGAAAATATGATGAGAATTGGATATCAGGATATTTTCGTTTACTAGCGCATAATATAATCTGCATATATATATATTTAAATTCAACTAAGTTCTATTTTAGAGAAATATTTTCGAAGATATGATAGAAAAGATATGATGAATTATCGTATTTGTAGATAAAAGTTTAATTTATATCTATAAGAAAATTATGAAATTCAAATTTATATTTTTTTTATGATTGAATGATTCAAATGGTTCAAATAAATATAATGAAATATCATAGAATTAAAGATATAAATAGATCTATATCGAATAAAGATTATTCGTTATTTTCTTTTCTTCTTTGATTTTATAAATATTTTTATTTCTTCTGCTCAGAATAAAAATTGAAATAATCTAAATTTATTTATATATATTCAATTTTTATAGAAAATCTAATTTATATAATCTAGATATTTAATAAATTTCATATTATTTATATAAATATAAATATATATATATTTCTAGATTAGGTTGATATGATATTAAATTTGATATATAATATATTTTGATAATTTTGATTTTTTATATTTAAGAAAGAAATCATTTATTTTGAATATAGATTATATATCGAATCCGGATTTATGATATATTGCATTGCTGGATAGACGTATACTCAATAAAGATATGAAAATACCGGCCTCTGGAGGGAAATGAATATTTTCGGAAGGATTCTATATATTTGCTTTTGCCGTTGATTTGCTGCATGGAATTGGGTTTATTGGTCATGAAGAGCACGTTGAAGTCATTTAATATTTTATCTAAATTCAGTTCGGATCTTTTCTTCTCTCTCTTGCTACGCTTGTTATTCGTTATGAAAAGCACGGTTGACAACCTGAGTTGTATAAAAATCTTGCAGAGACCGGATGTATTTAGTTTCGAGGGTTTACGATATAGTGCGTAGGAGAACGATCTCTTCCTGAGAGTCCTGCTCAGATCGATATTTAGTATTGAAGCCTATATCTGCAAAAGGAATCGTAGTGGTTCGGCAATAATTCCAGATATCGTAAGTAACCAGGCGTAGGAA
Organism: Symbiodinium pilosum; assembly: GCA_905231905.1. Classification (NCBI taxonomy): domain Eukaryota; class Dinophyceae; order Suessiales; family Symbiodiniaceae; genus Symbiodinium; species Symbiodinium pilosum. The sequence goes on along the minus strand of CAJNIZ010043555.1, from coordinate 4,738 downwards.
AAGAACCCACGGAAATTATGCCGAGGAGGATTGCCAGGAAGATGCGGTCGATGAAGAAGATCTCATAGATATCGTCTTTCTCGTAGCCAACGTCTAAGACGACTATGGTTCTTCAACGCCCTCAGTCAAGGCATTGACCACAAAGATGTTGACGATCTATCTCGTCGTCTTGGAACGAGCTTGAAACGTATCAGTAATTACTCGTATTATTTCAGCTACGAACTTATTATCATATAATAGGGAGACCTTGCGAGAACTTGCCAGATTTCATTTGGTTTATCATGATCTGCCGAGAGCCAATCTAATGTAGCCTATCTCCCAATATTCGTTCAGAGTTTAGTCAGCCCATCTCCCAATATTCATTCAGAGCTTATGCATCCAAACTCGTATCCGAGGCTTTCAAGCTCCTGCTGAATATAAATAATCTCGATAGCAATCCGTTTATGCTGGTTCTTCGTGAATTTCTTCTTCTCGATGACGTCGTTGAAGCCACGGGCATCCGCCGCAGTCGCGAAGCTTCCAAGGCGACGTGCTTTAGCTGCAGAGCATGGATCCAAGGCAAGATCGATCATCAAGATCATCATCATCTTGATCATCATGGGCTCATCCGTCGTTATTATATAGCTTGATCTTCTGTTGAGAAGCTGCTGCGGCAAATTCTCGTCAGACGAAAGCTTCTCCAGCGAAGAACGTGATATTATATAAGCTTGCCGGTCAGGATCTCGGGAAAAGATAGTACGATCATATAGCCGCCCTGCGAAGAAAAATCGCTCCGAATACCGAAGGCTACATTATTGAGGCACAAGAAGTACGTTTCCTCGATGATCTTGGATACCCTGGTCATGCGGATCGGCATCTCATATGCTCTTTCCAAAATAAAGAATCTTGTTCAAATCATGGAGAATTGTTGGTCTGGAAATGTCCGAGGCCATGATAGATAACCTGATCGAAAAGGAAAATATCCTGCTGGCCACTGCAGTGCTCCGATCAAATCACCTGCCCGTGCAATCTCCAAGGCTGCAAACAATCAATCATGATACGCTTCTTCGAGATTATAATAGGGATGATTTTCCTGATGGAATCGCTATAGCTGAGGCCGAATTCGTCATTACGAAATTCAATCTTCCCTACACAGGAGACCATAGAATTATTTTCCCGGAGAGGGAATTAAAAATCCCAAAATCAAAAAAACCTATTTAAGGACGAAAGGTATGCCCAATTCAAGATGCTTCAGCTTTCCTACTAACAAGCAAGAATTCATGACTTTATCCTTGGTACCAGACAAGCGGTGAATAGCAGAATCTATGAATTGATTTGAAAACGTGTGCACGTGCAGCCAGGACCAGTAGCTCCCAGCGACGGCGCGCCTGAATAATGAGCTGTCCTGATATCCGCATAATATATTATCTACAATATCGTAGGCGAAATTACGAGGATCATAAATTTCACTTGCCTTGGGACAATCTAAAGCTCAAGATACCAAGATCTTGGAATTCCTTCAGTACCATTCTTGCCTTGCGGCGTAGCATAGCATTGCCAGCAGTCTGAAATATTGAAAAGCTTTCCAGATGCAAATTCAGTCCGCTGAAATCAGCCTTGAAAAGTCGGCCGTGCTATCAGAAAATAATTCCCATACCATATTACGAAAAATATTTCAGGAAGTTTTTTAAATTTAAATGTTTTTTTTCTTTCCGCAATCATACGCTTCTCTCTGGTCTCCGATTTGACCTTGAAGCTTTCGTTCGAGGCGCAGGTCGTCGGCAATTAACGGCGAACTGGCAAGCAAATCCAATCAAGCCTGTCAAAAAATTGTATATAAATTCATTATCGTCATTCTCAAGATTCGGGAAATCCAAATGGCGTGTCGGAAACGTGGAATTTCTCGCGGTCGTTTTGAGGAGCTGGGTGGGATGGGCGGTCCTCGATGTCACCCTTGCGTGGCCTTCTGGAATCAAACCAGACGTACGGCATTGACTTAATTTCAATTCCTAACCATAATTTCGAGCAACAAAGCCGGCAAGCACAGCACACCTAGCACGTCGTCCAGCATGCAAACCCTAAAAAAATTACGATTAGGGTGGTCAATGCAATTGGCAATGGACATCCAACTTATATTCTGAAGTAAATATTTTTTCAAACCGCTTGCTCCTGGCACCCGCAAGTAGGATGACACATTGGTCGGGACCACCACGTATATGAACCAGTGCCAGTAGCCACCCAGGCCGCGCCAGAACACCAGTATACAAAATTTCAACAAAAACATTCCTGGTGTCATCATGGCTACACTGGTCATACGCTTGTCACCTAGCAAACATATTTTGAAAGCAATTCTTCAAAAAAAATCCTCAAACAAAATTGGCGGAAAATGTTCCACGAATAACAAAAAATGTTTAAAATGTTTGGCGAGCAAACGCCACAAATCGAAGAACAATGCGTTCTGCGCAATGGACCCGCCTTGTTGTTGAGATACGTACACGGTGGCACACGGCTTTTTCCTCCAAGGAATTTCTTTGGTTGGGCATAATAATGAAAAACCAGCGCACCCGAACAAGCACTTTGCGATCGCAATGTCGATAAAATCAACCAAAATGCACACGATTTCTGGTGCTCGTTACCACAAATTATTGTGATGCTGTTGCCGCTATGCCTTTGCTGTCAGAAATGGTTGTTGGGAGCCAGAAAACCATTTTTTTCAATGACGGACATAATTTCCAGTCTTTTTTCCCAGGAACAATGGTTCGGAATTACTCCACCATCGCCACAAATTCGGATGAAGTTCGGGCAAACCTTCAAGCTTGGCGTCTGGACTAGCGAAACTTCAGCGATTACAGACCATAGCCATTTTTGCCGTTTGCCACGCTAATTATTGAAATTATTGAAAATTTTTACCCAAGAATCGACCTTGAGCATATTCGGCCAGTCATTGGTGAATAGATTGCCACATTCTATGATGAACGCCAAGCTTTTCAAGTTTCAGCCCTTCTGGACCTAGTCCTTCGTGTCAATGATATTGTGTTGAAGGGGCAAATCTGGCGTATTCGTAAAGGATTGCCGACAAATTCACCAGAATCAGTTGCGCTCGCAAATTTATACTTGGTGGAGCCTGGTGAAACTGTACAGCTGGTTCCGGTGCGTTGCGGCTATAAACGCTACATCGATGATTTGCTGCTGCGTCTTTCCAGCGATTGTGTGTCGCTGTGCATTGAGAGGCTACATGTTTTTCATCAAAATATCTAGGTGAAAATGTGAGCCCAAGGTATGCGTGGTGTTCTCTTTTTGATGCGGGTGCCAACATTTCGCATGCCAAACCGCAATACCTTTTCCATTTTGTGCCTTACACTTCGTGTCATCCTTGGTTTGTTTTTTTGAAGGGTCGTGCAAGTTGTGTTTGAAAAAAGTCCAGAAGATGTTTTTTTGCCAACTGCGACTGCAGAGCAAGTGCAATTTTTTTCGCCGCAGATTATCTGCGCCGGGGATATCCACATAGTCTGGTTTACAATTACACGTCGTGTCGGGGCAATCGAATTCACCCTTCCAAAAAAAAACGAGCTCCGCATTCAGATGGTGCTGCTTTTGATGGTTAAAAAAATGCGAAAGGGGTTGAAAATTTGCGCTTGAAAATGTGAACAGTTGATATTCATGTGTAAAGTTGAATTTTTCAGGTTTGCAATCGAGCATGTAAGGCCCAGAATTCGGTGGCATGAATTTTGCAAAAGTGCTGGCAGGTTCGTGGCGGGTTTCCGGAAAGTTTCTGGCAAATTTTTATTTCGTTGAGAATTAATGTTTGGCTTTTTCCGACAGCGCGCTTTCGTCATGCTAGGCGAAAATTTTCCAAATTTCAGACGCTGGTGTTCAAAAAATCCCGACCGTTTTTTTTTTTTGTAGGAAAAGGAGGTTCCCAAATAGTGCCACCCTGGATTTTCTGCAGAAAATACGTTGGGGGCTCAGTGCCCAAAACGTCCAGCCAATTGTTATGAATAAAAAGAATCAAACGGTATTTTGCCGGGTTGCTACCAAGTTGCGCTTTCGAAGAAATGAAAACGGGAAAGAAAGCTATATAGGTGTTCAAAGTTTGGGGTTTCGGGTCTTGGGTTTCGGGTCTGGGGTTTAGGGTTTAGGGTTAAGGGTTTAAGGTCTAGGATTTAGGGTTTAGGGTTCAAAGTCGAGGGTTCAGGGGTCACGGCTCTTGGTTTAAGGTTGAGGGTTTGGGGTATTGTAAAAGCCGATCGCAAAGCAAATGTCGAAGAGGAGAAAAATAAATGTTTGAAGAAAATTCGACTATACCAACTTCAAGTAATATGTGTCAGGAAAATGAAAATGGGAAAAAAAGCTGTGGAGGTGTTCAAAGTTTGGGGTTTCGGGTCTTGGGTTTTGGGTCTGGGGTTTAGGGTTTAGGGTTGAGGGTTTAAGGTTTAGGATTTAGGGTTTAGGGTTCAAAGTCGAGGGTTCAGAGGTCACGGTTCTTGGTTTAGGGTTGAGGGTTTGGGGTATTGTAAAAGCCGATCGCAAAGCAANNTGTCGAAGAGGAGAAAAATAAATGTATGAGGAAAAATAGACTATACCAATTTCAAGTAATATGTGTCAAGAAAATTCTTCGACTGTACGTGCCAGAAAATGCAACTATACCAACTTTAGAAAATATGTGTTAGGAATATTCGATTAGACGAACTTTAAAAGTTATGTGTCAGAAAAAATTTGACTATACCAATTTTGAGAAATATGTGTCAGGAAAATTCGA
>CAJNIZ010043554.1:26155-45783 GCA_905231905.1 Symbiodinium pilosum | reverse complement strand
CCCCCCCCCCCCCCCCAATAGGATCCAGCAACTCCCCATGCGAGGCTAGCATATATACTCTAGCGGGGTGCTAGTATTTGTGCCGATCTCACAACAGGTGACAATTAGGATGTGCCAGCTCCGCCTTTTGGACACAAGGGCTGGCGCCTCACAATTCGGATGTTCGACCGTTAACAACAGACCGCATATACACATCCAGATTCGGTGTTCAAGCTGTTGTCCTTTGATTTCTCATGTCTTTTGAAGAGCAAACGCTTCAAGTCCAAAAGCCGCGGTTGCCGTTTTTACGAGGGTTTGTGGTTTTGGGCTTGGGGTAATCCCTTCCCCCTATTAATAAAACCCACCCTAATAAAAAATAAATCCAGGGCCCTATGTTTTTTTATTAGGGGGAAGGGATTAGTTGAGTTTTGCATCCTTCACAGGATCCGCCACCTGGTCTGAAGAAAACTCGGAAGGTCTCTGAAGAAATGCTGAAAGCAGCTCTGCTGATAGAGAAAAGGGGAAATAGACCCTAAACCCAGGGCTTGGGGTAGGGAAGTTCAGGGGCCCAAGTTCCGGATGTGGGAAAAGGCAACATGTCTGCAGGGAATTCTGGTCAGTCTTGCGGACTTTAGATTCTGGGCTTCATGGTTCCCAGTCGGTAACGCTTGGTAGGGTGTGTAGCGGCATAGCGTTGATATGCAGCATTCTAATCTACGCATGCCCGTGCAATCCTTATTAGCTTCCCTAAGCCCTAAACTCTAAAACTGCACACCTATTGCCAAGAATCACGGTTTTTGTACAGTCCATAAAAGGCTTTTCATCTCTCAGATGGAGGTTTCCCAAAATCAGGGGTTCCTTCTTGGGGTCCTGATAATGAGGATGAGGATTGTACCCTGGGGTCCACTTACTTTGGGAAAGTGCCAGGTTACAGAGACATACCACCAACAAAAAAACACACACACATCGGTCTGCATTAGCCTCGTTTGCGGTTTAGGGCTGGGTTGCAAGTATGAATTGGCCATGGTTGGGTCTTCCAGCTGCATGGAGACTTTTTTGATTCTAGGATATTCTAGGGTTTGTCACTTTGGGCTGGAAGTTTATGCCTGGGGTATTCCACAGGGGTTTCAGCAGGGGGGTTCAGCAGCCCGCTGACTTAATTGAGCCTTTCACTTCCACTCTATGTGACTAGTGGCAAAGGAATACACTCCACCCCTATAAAACATATTCCCTTATTCCCTACTAATCCTAAACCCTTTGCCCTCAACCCTAAACCCTAAACCTTAAACCCTGGTAAGGTCACACCTGAGTCACGAGGAATAAGTGGCGCAGTTTGGTGCGTCTGTTGCTGTTGATGAGGCGGCTGGTGCGGCTGCTGGAAGCTTGGCGTGGCTGGGTCCTTTTCCTGGCGTGTCATGAGCCTTATGGACAAAAGGTGGGGAAAGGATTTGGCCCCTCGCCCATGCTATAGTTCAATGCGAGGCTGGTTGGATTCTGGTGTACATTCTACTTCCGAACTCATTTCCTGAGTGTGCGACGGCTTTGGTCCTGTCGTTTTTGCGGTCGTTGTCGAATCCTCATAGCTGAGTTTGTGCATGGAACCGGCTAGCTACGTGGTTGTCAGGCGTAGTTTACGGGAAGAGTGTTGCACGCTTTGTTGTCCTAAAACAGCAGCACCGGCTGTATAGTTTTTAGAAAGTGCGGCAGAAGCGCTTTCGGCCTGAGGTCCCGCTCCGGCATCATGTCCTACTATCGCGACATCACGTGGTGGAATCAAGAGCAACAACGCCCCCCGAGGAGAGCGCCATAAACGTAGACACCTTCCACGTCTAATGAACCAGCAACGAGAGCTTCGAGGGGTTGCAAGTGAGAATTGGATGCTCAGGGCTTTGGATCGTGTCGATTGGAACAGCTTGGAGAGTGCATAATAGGTATCTGCACAGGACATAGAGTGGGCTTGAAACAGGCAATTACAGCTGGAGGGTTGAGGGCTGAAGGGACAGGGTTGAAGGTCACGACTATTTGCAGGCTGAACCGTGACATTGGTGATGATGCAGCTACTTGGCACTCAATACCCAGTCTTGTAGCCTCCGTACCCAACACCATGGTGTCGATCGTAAGCGTCCGCCTGATTTTGATCTTCGCTTTGGGGCACCTTGTAGGGGCCGGCTCACGTACAACAAGGAGCCCAACGTGGCAATCTTTCCCACAGTCCAAGTTTTCGACTCGATCTTGTTCGAGAATCCGCATCAGCTGGACACTTGTTGCGTTGAGCCCTGGTACCTCTCTAATGCGACGAAATTCCTTGAATGCAAGGTATCGGATGAACCCTCGCATGAAATTTACACGCGGCAGGATTCCAGCGGGTCTAGCAGCAGTGATGTATACATGGAAGAGGAGGATGTGACATGCCTGATGGAGAGGCGCGCGGCTAGGCGCACACACTGTGATGAAGATGCAGCCTCCCGTTGGCAAAGAGACTCCAGAGAGCCCGACGGCAGGGGCACCCGTCATGGACGTAGTCGTGACAACAGACCGTGAACGCAGAAACTCAAGCGCTGGCAACGTCAACCATCCATGGAGATTGTCGGGTCCCACACCTCCGCCGGCTACCTCCTTTGACCCTCCGGCGCCCACGTGTACTGCGTCAACAAGAACAACAACGCTACGCTAGAAGACATGTCCCCCAGACATGTGGCCATGATGACGCCCGCTATGCAAACCTCACTCTTCATCATCCTGGCTAAGCTGGGAGTGTTCATAGAGAATGTCATGAGCGCCGTGGTGATGGAGACGCTCTTCGCTCATGCAGTTGGGCGCAGCAGGGATGGGTGGTAGGAAGAGCAACGAGGACGATCCGGATAGCAACAGGCCGTTCTGGAGACCACGCAAATCATCCAAGCCATCCAGGAGAAGAAGGATGATGAGGAGGAGAAGGCCGTTGGAAAATGATGTCGCAGAGCTTGCGGCAAACGCAGGCCCGGGACATAATGAGGCCATCCGCAACACGAGACTTATAGCAAATCAGGTCCGGCACATGTTGGGCCAGTGCAGGGAGATTGACGACCGCGCTGGCATGAGAGGCAACGAGAGCAACAACATGCAGGCGGCCATGGCTGCAAGAGGAGACCCAGGAGCCCTACTACTGCTTGCAGGTACAGCTCCTGGACATCTGATCGACTATCAACGCCCATGTCTTGGCAGACGTGAACCGCGAAAGAACTATGAGGCGATGCAGAAATCGACGTGGAAGCAGAGCCAGTGGCAGCAGGCGTGAGGGAGATGACGCGCATTGCCTCATGCAAATGCCAGGACCTCGACAACTTCCCGAACGCGATGGCGTCCAAAATGGGCACATCCCAGAGCACGCCGTCGCCGACATCGTGAGTGACGCTTTGGAAGGCATCAAGACGGAAACGAAAGTGAGTGCAGATTGGATAAAACCACATCTACAAGCAACGGGGGAGCGCAACACCGGCAGCAAGGTCTCGGCAGTACGCAAAGTGGTCCATGCCATATAACAGTGCATGAAGGACGATGTCAAGGTGAATAATGCCGCTGCAAAGACTGTGGCAAAAACCATATGGAAAACAATAATCAGAAGTTCAGCTTTGAAGTGGGCGCGCAAGAACCGACACCAGGTCGAACTTTTCCAGAGGAAGGCCACCGCCAACCAATTTCATGACGAAGTGATCCTGATGCGATCCACAACAAAGCCAGTGTGGACCTGGACACCCAAGATGAAACTACCAGATGGGGATCAACAATTACAGGGAGATGAAGCCTGGTGGTTTTGCAGATTGGACACGGCATTGGGCCGAGAAAAAAGAAAAGGGTTTCGTGGGGGCTCGTGGCCCAGCTCCAATTCGTCCTCAAACTCCTTCGTCCTGAGGGCAGGTTGATGCTGGACCGTGCGGAAGCTTTGGAGGCCTACCTGGTCGCCCACATGGACGAGACGACCGACGAAAGACGAGACATGGCCGACGGCTTTATGCACATATGGAGCGCATTCGTGCCGTTCTTGCAGTGCCAGGATGTGACGACGGAGACGGATGCGACCCAAGAAGCATTGAGCACCTTCGCCGGAGAGAACAAAAGATGTTCGAGGACATAAAGGCCGAGGAGATGGAGGGGCAAGCTGCGGCCGCTGCCCAACGCGAAGATGACGAAGCCCTGGTACATGCCATGGCTGATGACGGCCTGGGTGGACCTCCTGCTCCTTGTGAAGAACTAAGAGCGATGACGCCTGGGGTGAATATCCCCGAAGGGACCAAGAGGGCTAGGACTGAGGGCGAGAATGTGTCTTCAGGTGCACTTGTCACAGTTGCAAGCGCGGTGCATCATCTTGAAGGAACAACCTTTACCATGCGAATAGTTATCCGCAAAAGCGTCAACCACAAGGGAGTGCAAACCGATCCCCTGTGATTTCGCAACTCTTACGTAAGCGGAGCTTGCGAGGGAGGGGTGGCCGATCAAAGGTATCAGACCCTTTGCGTTCGCGCAGACGTAAAAGCCCGAAGGGTTTTAAAAACAACCTTAAACCCTAGACCCTATACCCTCAACCCTAGACCCTAAACTCCCAGTACCCCGTATATAAGCTAATGTTTCATACCTCTGACGGACCCTGTTAGAGTTTGGGATTTAAGAATTGGGGGGAAGCGTGCGGCAACTGCACAAGCTGCGGGGCTTCCGATTCAGGGTTTATAGGGCTTAGTGCTCAGGGCTTAGGGCGTAGGGTTTAGGCCTTAAGCCTGAGGGTTTAGGGTATGAGACTCAGGGTTTAGGGTTTAGGATTTAGGTTTCACAGTCGTATAAGCCCGGTTGAGGGCCCATAGATAGGATCCAGGAAACAGGTAGGGCCTGTACGGGCACATATCAACGGCCATGGTAAGGACCTTGGGTATTGCCCGGTATTGCTGAGCGTATGCAGGGCTCCTCAGGAATCTGGGATGTCCTTGAGAGGATATGCACCAAACAGATGAGTCTTCCCTTGCACTATGGCACTTGCGAGACCCAGCGCTGATCATTCTCATTACTTGGAAATGTAGGATGGTTGCAAAACCCCAACACGACCTTTACTGTAGCCTTTTTTGTCTTTCAATGACACAGCAACCCCCTTCATATACACTTCACATAGCAACGAAGAATTCCGGAGGCGTAGCACAATACAGGGGGAACCTCATGGGGTCTGGTATAGAGGGTGTTGGTTAGCCATAGCAGCTACTGTCCATATGAGGGTTGCCAAAGGAACATGAAGGGTGGACCCACGGGTCCCTCTTTGAGTATACGCCTACAGCATACACCTAAAAGTTATGTAGAAAATATATCCTAAACCCTACACCCTAAAGCCTGTAGGAAATGGTTGTTGACTGTAGATCCTAAGTGAGAGCGGCTCCTTGTCTGAGGTCGTAGGCGTGGGCTTCAAGCGGGGGATTCCGTCCTGCATGGCAAACGTCAAGGCGCGTGGAGTCCAGTTTCAGGTTTAAGGTGGGTATAGGGTTGGGGTGAATCCTTTTACACGCGGCTATTCGCATGTAGGGGACTTTATAAGGTTTAGGGGCTTGGGGGGTATAATCTAAGCATTTACGGAATTATATGGGGTTTAAGGTTTAGGGCCTATAGTCTTAACTCATTGAGGGGTTTTTTTATAGGGAAGTATTAGAAGGTTTATGAAGGGGTATACTAGGAGGTAACATTATAGCTCATATATATGTATATATATATACATATATACATACATATATGTATACATACATATGTGTGAGCTTGAGGGTATAGGGATTTCTTAGGGTGTGTATACATAAATAAATAAATCTATATATATATATACATACCTGTGCGTGTATGTGTATGAATGCAGTGTAATCCAATGTAATTAATGTAATGTGATGTGATGTGATGTGATGTAATGTAATGTAGTGTAATGTAACGTAACGTAACGTAACGTATGTATGTTTCAGGGTCATTCTTGCTGTTCAGGGTTTAGGGGCAACTCACTAGCCTTGGCCCTCACAATTTTCTGTCTTCGCCTGGCTTCGAAACAACTACATGGCAAGCTTTTCGACCCACTGGCTTTTACGGGGTTATAACGCTTACATTATTCTTACGCAGGCTAATTCCCAGCACTTAGGTAATGCCTCCGAGTACCAATGTTGGGACGTCAGGTATCAAATACAAAGGTTCCCACAATCCCTTAATTATCCATATGCTCACGGAGGTCCCTAAAGGCCATCTGTTTCTTCAAGCCCAGAACATCTTCCATGGTGGAGAGATGTTGCAGAATGGTTGGTGCTGTACTGGTACTTGGGGTTCAAGGTTCAGGGCTGACCCTCTGTCACTTTAAAAGACAATCTCCAGGGCCTCCTGCCAGTAAATGTTTCCTCAAGTATGATGGCACACTGGATGAGGATGGTCTTTCCATGAGAGGGTCGGCGCGTGTATTTGGTGGGGGGGATGCCCATGCGCCTCTAGCCGGTTTTTCATGGACTATGCGGCCATGTTTGCTGATTGCTGCGGTAGGGCAAACTTGGCAGGTTTGTATAAAGTCTATTTCCTAGAGGAAGCTTTGGTGCATCATTGTGACCACGCACAGGCGATGAGATCAATCCAAGATCAGAACGGAGGCGTTCAGATGCCAAGCTGAGGAACATGGAGTTTCTCCAAATGGTAGGCTCCAGGCATACATAAGCATCAGGTGTCTTGCTGGTCCCTTTGCAGGCTTTTTTGGGAGTCACCCCAAAAGTTATTGCATTCTGCGCCCCCATCTTAACTGGAGATTTGAAAGCCTTAAACCCCCTTACTGTATGTCCTACGCAGTGGCCGCCGTTGTGGTCTGCTTAGCCTTCTTCTGATGGGTTCCTACATCTGGGCATTGCATTGAGATCCCGATTAAAGGGAGAATATTACTTCAAAACAGAAGATTTCGGGACTCTTACATCCCATATGAAGTACGGTCTTTACTGTGGAATTTTGTGTGCGTGTGTGTATATTGTGCACTTGGTGTTCAACTTGGGGGACTCAAGTGACTTAAGTTAGAACCTTACCATATATCGGCCATATCGGCCCCAAGAATTTAGTAGCTTGCCTAAACCTTAGACTCTAAACCTCAAGCCCAGTATAGGAAAGGGATGGTTCGAGTGCACAAAGCCTTTGGTGCTGATTCCGGGATCCGGCTGGTGAGCCAGTATCGCATCAGGCATTTTGGGGTTTCTCAAAAGGCCGGGGCACTAAGATAGGTAGTGTTTAGGGTTTAGGTTACAAAGGGACTTAGGGGTCCTTAGTAGAAAACCTGTCAAGATTGTTGTGCGAACTACCCCAGTATACCCCCAAAAGAAAGTGGTTCTGAAGATTATTGTCAGGTTTACATTTCGTGCTTTGGTTGTTCACTGGCAGACATGAGCATTTTCATTCTGGTGTCTGTTGCCGCTGCCCTGCAAGCCTTAACCGTGACAGTATCAGGATCACATATGGGCAGCCGCATTTATTCACGTAAGATCGTAGAAGGCTGGGCGCGTGGGTTTTTTTTGCATCTGGATTCAGTGATCTGCTGGGAACTCTGTAGGATAGGGGCCGTGGATTGAGCGAGATAGGCTACGGTTTCCTTTGCAATAAGAGCCCAGTATATACTCCAACATGGCGAAGGAGATCAAGTGATTCAGTCAAGGTACGATATATGATCAAATATAACGCGAACGAGATGAGGGGCTGTGGATAGAAGATGCCGCGTAAGGTGCAGGTAACAAATAAAAGCCGACGCTCGTATACCGTCTGGCTTTATGGCTCCACATGGGTGCCGCTTGTGTGTTTTTGTTTCGACTCATGTACCCGCACGTGGAACTTGAAACCTCAGAACCTCAAAGCTTTGAAAACTCAAGCCTTCATCCCCAAAACCTCCAAAACTGAACCCTTCCTCCGGTCCATGCCCCCAGACTGACATCGAAATCTCGTCCACTACCCACAAAACCCCTACACCAGCCAAGGATACTGCCACACATGGCACGGGCTCTTACAGAGGGTGGCTTGGATAGAGCTCTGTGCAGTTTAAGGGCTTACAGGGTTACAGAGAGAGGTTTTGGGTTTTGGTTCAGGGATCGGGCAATGCGGCCAGGGTTCGTCAGCGGAATTTTGGGCATGATGTCTGCTGAATGTAAACAATGCCCGAAGACATGTGGAGACCGACCGCCTCTTTACAAGATGATAGCAAAAGTCACGGATGTTAATGTATTCGTGATTTAACAGTACGTGCTGAAGTTCAAGCCTCAAGTCTCAATTCTGAACTTGCATCACATCCGACACCAAAGCAACAATTTAACCCAAACCTTCGGCCTGCTTCTGCGACGTCTGAAGATTCTTGTTGTGGCTCAGAACGGGTTTCCCCATATATATATATATACATATATATATATATGCTTCTCTCTCTCTCTCTCCCGCTCTCTCTCTCTCTCTCTCTCTCTCACACCCTTAGCTTATATGCCATGCTGTACGTAATTAGGGGATAGGAAAAGGCATAGGGAGTCAAAGGGTGCAGTTTCCGCAATGGGTTCTGCAGGTACACATGTGCCAGGTACCCCAGTAGTACCCTTTTTTCTTTTTATAATGGGTTCTCCTTATTAAGATTAAAAAAACTGAGTAGCAGGAAAACGGTACCCTTTTTATGAAGGTGTTACTGGGGAACCTAGTATGGGGCTTTACCAAAATTAGGAGTACCTGTTTTTGGTGTCCCCATGACAAGGATTTTAGTTTTTTGGGCTCTATATCGCGGTCCCGCTTATTCAGGGAAACTACAATATCTAGCAACGAAGCCCCTGTACCCAAGACCCCAGATCTAAAGCTTAAGCCGTCGTCTCAAGCTTAAAGCCCCAGACTCCACCACCTGAACCTGAAGAGCCAAACCCCAAAACCTCCACCCGTAAACCAAAAAGGTTTACGATTTAGGAACCCCTCCCCACCCTAAACCCGAAACTTGAACGCTAAGCATGAAGCCCCGAAATCCTAAACCTTAAACTCTACCCGAAACGCCACGTCCGTAACTTTCCAACCTTCTCCACATGTTCCGAATCACTCTTGCTCCTGCTCAGGTAAAACAAAAAACACCAAAGCGGCAGAAAGAGTCTTGGTTGAGGATCTACAAGTCAAGGGATTGGGGTTTAAGGGCTTCATTGACAGGATCATCCCCCCGTGCCTGAAACCCTGAACGCTAACTCCTAAACCCGAAGCCCTCGCAGGTAGCCCCTACACTCTGCCCGCGTGCTGAGGTAAGAGTTTTTGGCCTCAAGGTCTATCCCACCACAAAGACGACAGTTGCCATGTCTAGAACTTTCCAGCTAAGGCTTTTAGGGTTTAGAGCGCTAGGCCTCCAATTTGCTGCATACAGCGTTGTTGAGCTTAGCTGCACATGCTGTGTATTGTGGAAGTCTACCCTAGACCCTAACTCTAAGACAACAAATCTTGAAGCGTCAGGGGGCCTAAGTTAGCTGGTGCTAGCTAAGGGGGCTCACTTGGCTTGCTACGTGGGTTTATAGGTGTGATTGATCTACCTACTTACTAAGTCCCCCTGACCCTCCAAGTATGTTGAAGACGGCTACTGCGGTCTTCCGTCTAGAGTACTGTGATACTCACCTTTTGGGTTGTATATTTACCCACCAGCAACCGCCGCTCTAGGTAGGGGTGTTCCTTGCCACAAAAAGGACTAAACCTTACGTCCTGAACACTAAGCCCGGAGCTCAGTGGAGTAGTCATGCTAAGCGGAATGAGAGAATCTCCGAGAGGGGCTAGTATTCCTTTGCACGTTAATACGGTTGAAGGTTTTAGGGTTTATAGGCTGTCTGAGACAGAAAAGATGGCACCAACCCGTGGCTTTGCAAAAGGATTTTTGCTGAACACGCGAGACAAGACTAAGAATACACCCACATAGCGTAAACTGCTCATCCGTTCTTCATCTACCCTGAGTGTCCACGTACCTAATAATCACATACTTACCCCAAACCTGTACTGTAGTTACTATTACCCAATACCCAAGTACCTAATTATTGGGTACTTGGACCTTTAGGGCTACAGTACGCGTCGCAATACTCCCGGGCTGGATTTCCATCATCTAGCAGCCCGGGAGTCGACCCCATATCGTAGATGCCAAAGACCCCAATTCTTTCACCTGGACACCCAACGAAGGTGAAATAATGACCCCGGTATCCCACATACTCTGGGGTCCAGGTACCCTTAAACCGCGGGCCGCGAGATCCTTGGGCCTACAGTTCTGCTTGCTAAGCTTCCAACCCTAACTCTTTGATGGAAATTGCCACAAAGCCTGGGCTCCACTATTCGGCAATCCTTGCAGTAGGAACCATCAAAACGGGTCTCTTGTTTTAAGTTGTATTCCTTTTAAACCACTACATATGTAATCCCCGTTTCTACGTCGTTTTCTATGTTTCCCACTTGATTGCCCACCTTTTTGGGTTATAACTAATGCATATACATATCCCACTATAACCCCTGTGTAACCCTAAATCCCAGACGAAGCCCTGAACCCTAAAACCTAAACCCTAAACCAGCGTGCTCGACATCCCAAGGGGCGGAGCGAGCTCATCTCCTCTCCGCTGAGGAGATCGAACAATTCTGGAATGACATCCTCTATCCAGGTGTTTCGGGCTGAAGGTTTAGGGTTTAGGGTTTAGACCCTGACCCTAAACCCTAGAACCAAAAAACATAAATCCTAAACCTAGATTCCTAAACCTAAATCCTAAACCTTAGGATTTACAGGGTTTTCGTGTATCCAGGTCTGGCTAAGGGTTCGTATGGAACCCTGGGTACTATGGGGTTATGAAGCTAAACTATGTGGGGATAGAACAGGACGTAGGGTTTGGGGTGCAGGTGTTTTGGGCTTAGGGCTTTGGGTCTTCGGTTTTGCGTTTTTTCGGCATAGGGTTGTGGGCTTAAGATTTGGGGTCTAGGGTGTCGGGCTTCCAGTTTGGGGTTGAGGAGGTGCGGCTCGGGTTCATGTTTGGGGTTTAAGGAGGTTTGATCTGAAAGACAGTGGCCCATCATTTCTGCTCGTTTGGGTTCAAGTACTGGGTCGAGGGTCAGGTGTTTCTTGCTTACATGTTCGTGGGACTTACAGAAGTAACTACTTACAGCTGTGCTCAGAACACTATCTGTCTTTCTACCTGAACTTATATATGTTACCCAGGTATGAGTAGCAGGGTTATAGCCCCAGTTGCCAGAAGTTACCAAGTTCCATGAACCTCCCCTAAACCCTAAACCCTAACCTCCCAGAGAGGCTTTGAGCTTTGGTAGACTAAGCTCTGGGGATGGGTTTCCAGAGTTTTTGTTAAGATTTGGTGGTTTCAACATGGGATTAGAAGCGGGGTATAGGAGTCCTTGTTAGGCGTCATATTGGGATTCATTTGAGCTATAATCTTAACTCCTAGTATCCCCCTTAATACCCCCTAAAATAGTCCCCTATGTACTACCCTATATACTCCCCCTTTAAGAAGTTTAGATTCCAGTACATTTCAGAAACTTCCAAATACAGGTGGTGACAACTTTGGTCTTGAGGGTTTTTTGGGCTCTGAGAGGTTCAGGGTTTAGTGCTGAGGCATGGAATTCAAGAGTGGCGCGGCAATCTCTTCAAACTTGGGCCCCGTCTTATGCTGGGAGCAGAAAGTTGAAAACCGTTGGGAGCAGAGACTTTAGGCGGGTGTCCTTGATGCAGCCTCCTCAGATCTAAAAAGCTCTGGGGATTGGCTTAAGGGCGATAATCTACTATATCACTACATAGCTAGGACTAGATTACTATACTACTGTACTACTGTAATACTATCTGTTTTCGCTATATTGCGAGATTCGGATAATTTCTGTAGTGCTATATTACGGATTCTTTTATGGCCCTGAAGCCGAGACATATTAAACAAGTGTTTCCAAGCATTGGCCTGAAACCTTGCAAGCGGACTCCAGAATACATGAATAGACGGCCTCTTCATCAACATAAGTGGGTTGTGTGATAGTTCGTGGCACCTTCCAGAAGTAGAAGGCCATATACTAAATAAGAATCCCTTCAAACCCAAACTCCAAGCCTTAAGCCCTAAATATCCTTCATACCACATGAAGCAGACTTGTTCCAGGTCTTGTCCGATACGTTACAGATGTTGTACCTAAAAGCTGAGATGTGCTTCTCTGTTAGCTCCTGAGCAAGTTCCCTGTGCCCTGAGCCCTCGCTTCAACAGCTAAGTGGTTACAAGGTCATAAGTTAGGAATAGTTTGCAACCCATCCAATAACTGACCAATCAGATATATACTCCCCCTAAACCCTAAACCCTGAATCTGGAAGGGCATTACTTGAAAGAACCCCAACATGATCCCCTGTTACACTCCCAACACATCCCAAGGTCCTTAGGGTAGCCCGCCTTTGACTTTTGTTGGGGTTTGGGGTTTAGGTCTTAGGGTTTAGGGTGTAGGGAGTAGGGTAGACCCCAGAATAAGGATTATAGGATATCAGGGCTCCATAACTGGCGACCTTTTTTTCTGGCAACTCCCATAGAAACGTCAAGTCTTGGAGGCTCCGCCCCACCAGTTCAGCTACCCCTTCGGAGACTGGGCTTTCATCATCGAATATGGTAGAAGCTTGAACTATTAGATTTGAAATCAAAAAATTAGTTACACACATCAAAATGCGCGTCGACGGGGATCATTTCGGGATACTTTGTGTCAAGGGTTGAGCATGAGTGAATTCAGGCTTGAACCGCATATGGCCTGGAAGTTAGCATGTGTATCGATCCTTCGGTATGCTTTACACGTATATATAGAGAGAGGGAGAGAGAGACCGATTTGAGCCAATCCGTTTTTGGATGTTTTGGGCTAAGATGTGGGGTTTGGGGTCCCATTCTGTGCTGTTCCAGGGTTGCGGGAGGAGAGGTTTAAGTTCTGCTGCATGGAGTTGACGAGCCATAGCTGCCTGCAGACCGCCGCGTATGATTGTATCCTACACTAAAGCTTCACACCCACAATTACGCCTTCCGAGCATGGAACTTTATTTGCGCCGCAACATGTTCATTTGCCTGGACTACATCTCCAGCACTCCACCTTTGTTGATTGGACAAAGGAACCCAGAGGGTCCCAGTGTCGAATAATTAAGTTATGTCCCATATATATATATATATAGAGAGATACAGGGACATACAGGGTTTGGGTTAGTATATGATTATCAGGTACTTGGACCCTTACGGGAAGGCTCAAAGACTCCCTGTAATGTCCTGATGGTGGAATTTCTGCTGAACAAGTTCCCTCCTCAACACAGGCTCCGTATCATTTTGTATGATGCGTTCCATTTGATTGTCGATTTCTGGGCGAAGTCTGAACACCAAAGCCTTAGCCCGTATTACTGGTATTCAGGCCACTATTCTACACCCGAAGCGCAAAACAGTCTTGGGAGCTGCAGGGGGCGCATATCCAGCTGTGGGTTCAAGGTTTAGGGTAGGGTTTAAGTTTAGTAAGCTGTGGGGTTTCAGGTTTGGCGTTTAAGGCTTGCGGTTTATGACCTGGAGCTTCGAATCCTGTCGCCTGAGCCATGAAACTTGCACCATAAAGTCTGAACCCACAACTTCAAAGCCTGATCCTCAAGTCCTTACCCCTGAAACCTGAAACCTAAGTGCTGAAGCCAGCAAGCTCCAGTCAACTCAAATATCCGTGATGACATGCCATTAGACTCCTCGTATAAAGTAGCATACCCTAAGGCTTCAAGGACCCCAATACCAGGGTTTTAGGGTCCAAATACCATGATATGAATGGTATTTGGGCCCTAAAACCCTATCATTTGGGTCCTTGGACGTTTAGGGATACCCCAAGACCGAACTCAATCTATTTGGGCCAGAGTGCGACATGGGGCCCTTACTTCGGGGGAATTCACAGCGCTTGTGAAGGTACATATCGATGTATAGGCTTTCGGGTTTAAGGTGTGGAGCTTGTGAAGGTACATCTGGGACACGTCCTATGTATGTGAAGACCCGAAGGTTCAGGGCCCATATTGGAGCCCATCCGTAAGACCGGAGACACCCTAAATCCCAACCCCTAAACCCCAAGCCAATTCAACCTGACCCCGCACCCTGGGGTGCTGTCAAGGAAGTCAAATTGTGTTAGTATACTAGGAGACGTCATTATTAAGTGTGGTAGGATTTTTCAATTCATGGTCCCCCAAATTGGACAGTAAATGTTTGCACTCACTGATATTCCTGGGGAACCCTATATACACGCAGCAAAACACGTGATCCCACCAAACCTCAGTGTCCATGGTATTTCCCATGTTATTTTCTCTGTGATTCTACATTAACTATCGGGGGTAGTATATCTCAATATACCCCTATATCTTCGTATCCCTCTGTTAAGGGACCTTAACATCCCTATGTAGCCCCCATATTCCCCTGTCAAAGGGCCCTAACACCCCTACACCCTAAATGGGCCCTAAAGTCCTTAGGAACTAAACCCTAAATCCCTAAACCCTAAACCCCCTAGATCCTAACCCTAAACCCTCTAAATCCCAACCCTAAACCCCTAAACCCCTAAACCCCTAGAACCCTAACTCCCAGGCTCAAAGAGCCCAAGCGCCGAAAGAAGGGAGGCAAAGGCAAAGGTGCTGACAAAGCAGCGGCCGCAGCGGCGCCGCCGTTTCCTGGCTTGAGGGGTTTCCGCAAACTAGGGGTACCCTCTAAAGGGGGTTTATAGGGGTTCTATAGGGATATATAGGGTTTTGGGTTCAGGGTTTGGGTTTTGGGCTTGGAGTCGAGGGTTTGCTCAGAGTTATGGGGATCGGGGGGTTCAGAGTTTAGGGTTTAGGTACGGACTCGAACGAAGTCACCAGAACCACGGATAGATTAGTTGCATGTATTGGTACCCCACATGGTATCCTTCTATATATGCGCATATGAGAACTTTTTCACACCGAAACTGATGATCTCTGCATGTCCCTTGGGTTGCTAGAGTACCTCCCTTGTGAGAAAGCCCATGTACATCACACCAGAACATGTGAGTTTCCTGACATTGCACAGTGGTGGGAAGGTGTGGCCCTTTGCATGCAGCATCCCTTCAAAAATTGCACAGCAATGGAAATCATGAAAACGGGAGGGGAGTGCGGGCAACTATTCAACGTCCTTTAAATGCATCTACGTTAACGTAACGGTGGAGGTGGTCACGTGTAGCGAATGGTGACCGGGGTCGGGGCGATGAGGGGTGATGAGTCATGAGAGGTGCAGTGAAGGTTATGTGGGCAGAGGGTGGTTCCCGTGAGTACCACCAGCCAGGCCCTTTCAAGATTGGAACTCTCCCCGCAGCTGCGCTGTGTTGCGATGATAGAAAAGGGCCTCCAAGGACACCTCACAGCTGTGCTGTGTCATGTAGATCTTAAAGAGCCTTGCTGTGTAATGTTGAAGTCACAGCTTACATTGCCTGTTTATTCGACCCCCGCACATATGTCCTTGGTTTGGGTATATATACATGTTTATTGGACCCCCGCACATATGTCCTTGGTTTTGGGTATATATACATAGTTATGTATATATATATATACATGTGTATATATATATATATACATATATATATATATGTTGGGGATGTAGGAAAGGCATGCAGACACCTATCCTCAAGAACCTCAAAACCTCCATTTGTTTACCCTTTTTAGCGACTCAGTGATTCAGAGTTGTCGGGTGCATGGTGCAGAGATCCTAGGTACCCCAGTGATACCCTTTTTCCCTTCGTGCTGAATACCAGGAAAAAGGGTACCCCTAAACCCTAAACCCTAAACCATTATTAAGGGGCTACTGGGGAACCTAGGATAAAGGAGATTGGTGCAGAGATGGAATACACCTGAGGCTTCTGGCTGCTGGGCCGGAAGATGCAGAGGACACCAAGATCATGTTCGGTAATAATAGTAGTAGAAGTAATAAAGATAGTACTAGTTATAGGTGATAGGGTCTAAGTTTGAGGGTCGTGGCAAAAATGCCATGGGCTCCCCTGAGCTAATGTAGACCCATGATTAATACACCCCCTCGTCCTTTTAAGGGCCTGAGTATTCGGGTCCCTATTATCATCTCTATTAAGGGGAGGGGGTTTATTAGTCAGGGCTGCGTGGCTATTGGCATCTCTCATCTTCCTTACCACGTTATGATTATTGCTTTTCCAGGGAGTTCAAAAGGTCTCGGGCTCAACCAGCTCAAGCCCGCGTTGTCGAGCGGTTCCACTTGAAACATTTGCAGTGAGGAGATTTGGGAGTTTGTACGTGGGCTGTTTTAGCAGGCCACATGAAGTCATCATGTCGGGGTCTGTGTCCATACTGGGGTCACCCACATTGAGAAACTTCCCATGTAGCTGGGATGTCAACAATCAGTACTACCTTTGAGCGATATCATGAATTCCCCTCACCGTTTACAGTGTCAAGTTTACAGCCTACAGTTATTAGAGTTATTTTGGCCTTGACCCTTCCCTTTCCCAGACCCTTTGCAGGATTCCAATGAATTATTTCATACAGCGAAACAGCACATGAACCTCATATACTGCCTACAGAAACCCGCACAAAACTCACGACTCATGAAATGAGGGAGGGAGCAGTCCTCAAACATCTTTGCATTTTGGATCATTGCCTAGGTGGGGGATTGTCAAAATTATGATCCCTTTTTGGGTCCCCTAAATTAGGCCCCGTATTAGGCCCCGTATTATAATAGGGACCCAAAAAGGGACCATAATTTTGACAATCCCCCCAGGTGCATCCCTCAAGCCTCCTTGGCGTCAGAACAGGGTTGAAACGAAGACCGGAAGTGACTCTCAGCCCCTTACTCGGAGTTTCCACACAAAAAGGTTGGGGTTCCTTGTTGGTGTTAAGCTAGGTAGAGAAATTGCCAAGCTGTGCGAGTGCAATCTCCTACAGCGTCTCATATTTTCGACAATAGGCAGCACGAGTCTCATCATGAAATTCCCTACACCTCGTTACCCAAATAGTGGGAACTGGGTTCTATATGCCCCATAGTTACATAGCCCAGTAGCCGACTATTTAGGTAACTGGGAGCCCTAGGGATTAAGATTTTAGGACACTCCCAGTTTCTCGGGATGACCACAAAGTCATTCCATCTAAGAGGCCTATACAATCCATCGAACCTTTAAACACAGAGCCTGAAGCCCCGAGACAGAGGCCCCATCGTCAATGCCAAAAGTATGCAGATGACTTCTTCTTTTTTTGGTTGCTTTTATTTTTACTGGGTTTTGGCTCATGATTCTAAGTACTTTTGTGTCTAGGCAGGGCCCAGGGTTCAGGGTTTACAGAGTGTTGGGGGAGTCCGATTCTTTCCGCGTGCGCAGGCGCTCTCTCATCAGGAGGCGGCGGAAGCTGGCGACTTGTTTTGAAGCAGCCTTTAGATGGGTTCCGAATTGTGTAAATGTCAGGTTTTGAGGTTCTGCTAGGTTGTAGGGAGTTATAGGTAGGTTCATCCCCCTAGTGTGCACACGCTCGCAGTGTTGAACTTCCCCATCCCCTCGAACTGAGTGTTCAGAGGTCAACTGGAATGCGCGACCTCAGATTTCAAAGCCTGAACGGCGTGATTGCAAGCCGCTATTACTATTATTAGTATTATTACTACTAGTATTCGTATTTATTACTTTTGTATTGCCATTACTATTGCAGGAGGGACCCGTTCAGTGCAACATTGCGGCGTTATAGCCAGCTCAGATGGTCGTCAGTTTTTCAAAGCAATCCCAATATAGTCTCTGATAGGGACCTCCATTGCAATCCCCCATATCCCTTGGGGTTTCTAGGCGGCCCCCCCTTGGAGAAATTCTCAGACTGTTCAACACCGCTGCAGCCTGCGTGCTTTCTTGGCCTGGGTTGTCTCACAATGTTTAGGGCTTAGGGCTTAGGGCTCAGGATCCGAGCACCCTAATACTGGGGTTCTAGGTCCGAGACACTATTGTATGACTTGTTTTTTGCATCTAAAACTGGAATTTTTGAGTCCTTGGACCCTTAGGGAATGTTTGGTCTGATGTTAATTTCGTATTCAAGCCCTCCTTTGTAATCTTGCACAGCCCCCCACCCCTTAATATTGAATGCTTCGTACAAGAGACTTTATATTGGGGAGTTATATTTAATGTACTGGGCGTGGGGGAATGTTTAACCTCAGTATACAGGGGTTGCTATTTTCGGTGAACTAGAACGTGGTGCCAAGGGATCCCTTTCTCAGCTAGGCACGGCTAGGCTACCCCAAACATGAGCGCCCCTAATTCTGATCTTGCCTTAACTTTACAGCTGTAGTCTAACTCCTTAAAGGGGACTATGTAGAGGATTATAAAAGGGGATATTGAGGGGGATACTAAGAGTTTAGACTATAGCTCTTATAGTGATGATACAGGGGTTATGGCTTAGTAGCCCGCAAGCTGAACAACAAGAAGCAAACTTAGCTGTTCCCATCTCAAACAACCACTTGGTTTAGGGTTTAAGGATCGGGATCATTCCCTAATATGTGCGTAAATGCTAGACCCTAAACCGTAAATCCTAGACCTAACCGAGTATAGGGAGGAGGATATTTCTGTGGATTACCGAAGTTCTGGGGAGGAGATGCCGCCCCACCAGCTCAGCCTCGAAATGCATCGAGACTTGGCTTTGCTTATGAGGTGCCTGTAATCCCAACTACCTACAGTTGCAGAATCCAGGGTTTATATGATTTATACAGGGCTTAGGATATTTCTGGAAGTCTCGGAGAATTTCGTTTATCTATAATCCTCATAACCAGTTGGACTGATGTTTTTTCCAGGGGGTCCAGGGAACTTAGAGTACGAGGTAGGGGCTCTAGGGTGACTGTGAAAAGTGTTTGGCGCAGCTTCTTGCTCCTGTTTCTGGAAGCAGAGCATGTTCAAGATCTATAGTACACGGACTTTGGTCACCCAACCCTTAGAAAACCAAAATCCTATAAGAGGCATATGGTAGTCAGACTGTTGATGGACCCTTGCAACGCGGCGGGCCCTTAAGCTACTGTAGTTTCTAGGACTTTGGAGACTTTAGGTGGTACAAGATTCCCTCCATCAACAGTAGGTAGCATTTCTTGTGCGGGCACAAAGGCCCAAATTCTCTTATCACTTAATTAATCTAGATCCCTGTACTACGTCAGTCGCCATTCTATGGGTATATTTTACGGGTACAGACAGACAGAGAGAAAGAGAGACAGAGAGAGACCCTAAACCCTAAACCCTACTTTAATCCTTATTATAGGGACCCCCAAACAGGTACCCCCAATTTTGGGAGAGAGAGAGAGAGATCACCTAAGGCTTCTTGAGCCCGCTGCCGTTGCAGAGGATGAAGAGCACGGTGCAATCCTTGTAACATCGCAAGATAGTAGGGTTATAATAGGGTTATATTAGGGTTGTATTAGGGTTATATAGGGGTTGTATTAGGGTTATATTGGGGTTATATTAGGGTTATATTGGGGTTATATTAGAGTTATTTTGCTCAAAAACTCTGTTCGATTTTGTTAGCCCCTTCATTGCTTACTGTTGCTTAGTAGGGACTTGAGGAATATAATCCCTACATGATCCCTATGCAATATGTTCCCTTTTATTCTCCACTAAGCCCCAATAAGATTAGAGTTTACGGTCTAGGGTTTGTTGTGTTTAGGATTTAGGGTTTTGGG
>CAJNIZ010043554.1:323-26055 GCA_905231905.1 Symbiodinium pilosum | reverse complement strand
GGCATCCTTCTTGCAATTGCCACCTGGAGGTTTCTCAGACTTGGGGGGGGGGGGGGCATCCCGGAGAGACCAAGTGATATGCGGGGTTTGGAAGGAGGTTTTACGGGCGGTTCCCTGAAAATACTTGGTAATTAGAGTACTCTATAATCCTCATAACCAGCTGAAATTAGATTTTCTGCCAGAAGTCCAGGGAACTCCCTAAACCCTAAACCCCAAACCCTTAGAGTTTAAGGGATCCCTGCAGGCATCAGACAGGAATGAGCATGTTTAGACCACCCCTTTCTCTTGTGTTTGTTGTGGCAGTTTGTGCCCCAAACCCTAAGCCTCAAGGTTTTGCTGTAGCCGCGTCTCAGTGTGGAGGGTCCAGAGATTTCCGTCTAGGGGTTCAGAGCCAGGCGATCTTTTGGTTCCATCTACTTAGTGGTCCTTAGTAAGGAATAAGGGAACATTATATAGGTATTAAGGTCCCATTTGGAAGAATTTTCAACATTGCCTTCGCACTCAGGCTGGAGCTTGCGCTTGCGACAAGCTACTCTCGTAGTGTACGGGCCTGCCTAATCAGTTTAAGGTTTGGGGTTTGGGGCCCCACAGAATTCGAACAGGGCTTCGGGCAACATTTTGCTACACGAACGAAATCATTGTCGTAGCTTGGCACAACATTACGAAGTGTTCAGGCTACTGTAGTAGCCCCTGGTCCCCACACCAAGATCTCCCTCTCCGCCCCTTCCGCCCTTGCGGATAGCGTGGTTTTGGGGAATTAAAGATTAGACCTCTCAGCCCTAAACCCTAATCCCTAAACCCAGATCCCTAAACCTTAAACCCAAAACCTCCAAACCCTAAACCCTGAACCCTCTCAACCCTAAACCCTAAACTCTTATGCATGTATCCCTAGGCTCTATGAAGGCCCAGGCCTGGAAAGAACACGATTTTCCTTGTTAGGGTTTAGGGGTTTAGGGTTTAGGAGTTTAGGGTTTAGGGGTTTCGGGTTTAGGGGTTTAGGGTGCATGATGCAACTCTATGGGCTGTTCGGTGTTTTTCTGGTCTAGGGGTACTCCTAATTTCCACTTTGTTTCCCATGTTTTCTTTCACTTCAGTATCCTTGCGGGGTAATCCCTAGACCTACAACAATGGAAAAGAAGACGGAGCATGACATGGCAACTGGGATCTAATGGCGGTCTATGAGGCTTTGGGGGCTTGAGCAACTCCCTTAAATGTAGGAAAGTCTGCTTGTTGGATGGGCTAGGGGAGAATTACCTTGAACCCTAAACCCTAAACCCTCCTTGGGACTTAGCTTGGACCTTGGACCCTTAATCCTTTGGTATTCTGTTAAACTCCTATTGTAGGTACCTAGGGGTTATAGCCCTCAGTAGGGGTCCTAAGTGCCATGTAACGTAGAACCCTCATCCCCAATTCCTCAACTACCACACCATTGGGGCTTCCTTTGCAGGATGAGCAGGCAGCTGGCGACATGGCGCAAAACAGAAGCAGCTTTGGCAAGAAGAAGCCGTGCAGAATAGATGGACGTGTCCATCATAGCGTAGGGTTTAGGGTCTTCCCGCTTCGGGATTAGGGTTTGGGCTTCAGGGCTTTAAAGCAAGAGCTTTCGCACTTGGAAAAAGAGGTTTGTGGATGTGTACAGTTCAGTGGTCTAAGGCTATGTTTGGTAGATGTGAGCCTCTAATACCGTGATACCACACTACTAACTCAGATGTATGACTACTTTGTAATGATCCTCCTGCCCCCAGGCCCGCAAGCAACAACCCTACTTGAGGGTTCGTGGGACTGAGCAGCTACTTATAAACAAGCTTGTGACCCAGCTTATATGGTTTCTAGCTGGACTTGCATAGCTTACCTCAGTTTTGCGTAGGCTTTGAAACGCGGTTGTAACTAGTTAGTTGCTCAGATTCATAAATCCCCAAACATCCCGTAACAACTGGGAAACATCACCATCCCTAAACCCTGAACCCTAAACCGCGCTTGTTGCCTCAGCACGAACCCTTGGACCTTGCCCTCTAAGACCGTCTTATGAGCCGGGCTCTTAGCATGTCCCTAAACCCTAATTTAGGATTTAGGGTTAGGGTTAAAACCTACTATGTTGTAGGGCTCTTGGATTGTAGGGTCTAGGGCTTAGGATTTAGGACTTGCGGTTTCGGGCTTAGAGTTAGAAGTTTGGGTCTAGAATGCAAGTTTACGAGCCTGGGCCCTGAACTTTCAACTTCTATCCAGCCACACTTCCATTTCATTGCCATAGGGGGGTATATAGGCGCGTATTATACGGGTTATCAGGGGGGATACTAGGAGTTTGGACTTCTACGTGGTAGACGCGGGTTTGGGCATGAACCCTAGATGCTGCGAGCTCAAGCTCTTTGTTACTGTAGACGGTTGATTGAAAGGGCTCCAGGTAAAACAGCAACCTCAACATGGGGGGGGGGGGTGCGCAACATTAGGGGCCCTTTTCTTGGGCGGTCCTCATAATAAGGATGGAATATTTGGTGGTATGTAGTGGGGTCCCCCATATTCGTGGAAACTACCACCTTTTAAATGAACAAGAAACTTACTGAGAAGTGCTGGAAAAGTGCTTGCCAAGGAACGGATGCAAGCAGATCCAAATCTGTCGCCTGTCTGTGTTTAGGGTTTAGGGCAAGGTAGACTCTGAGGATCCAGATAGCCCACTGTAGGCGATATTTACAGGCATTTGGGCACAATGTGGGCATTATGTGTATGCCTGCACTAGGTTAAGTCTAAGTCCAATCATAAGGCTATGATCGGGTTGTAAGTACTTACAGTGAAGGGTCTAGCCATGTCTTTCCCGTTTCATTTTAAGGGACCCCTCCGCCCAATACCTGCTGGAGTTCCAGAGCTGCGCTAATATTGTTCCTGCCTCACCTGAGCCAAACCCTAAACCCTAAACCCTTTCCCGAACCACGGAATGGACCCTAAACCCTAAACCCTAAACCGGAACGAGAGGGGTTTCGAGGGAGCCCAAGAGGTGTGAGAAGTGTCCACCAACAGGAAGTAGGTGTTATGTGAGCTATAGTCTCAACAACACCTTAAAGGGGATTATATAGGGGTTACTTTATGGGTTATTAAGGGGGATACTAGAAGTTTAGACTATAACCCCTATAACCCCCTCACAGAAACCCAGTTTCCATTTCATTTTCCATTTTCTTTTCCATTTGATTCTCCATTATTAAGGGGGATACTAGAAGTTTAGACTATAACCCATATAAACCCCTATAGAAACCCAGTTTCCATTTCATTTTCCATTTTCTTTTCCATTTGATTCTCCATTATTATGGGGGACCCTAAACCCTAAACCCTAAATACTAGAAGCTTAGACTATGGCTCATGTGAAGGCTAGGGAAGTGCAATTGCCTGAATAGTAACTGGCCAAGATGGTACCGAGTCTTCACTTAGCATGGCAGACCACCCTCCCAAGAAGGGCTTAGGGTTTAGGAGTTGGGAGGTGGGTATGTATATTATAATACATGAGGGCTTCCCAACAAATTGGGGTCCTTTTCTGTTCCCCATAATAAGGATTTTCGTATTTTTGGGTCCACATTAGGGCGCCACTGTTTAGGGGCACTACCATATGCATATATAGGCATGTTGTACACCAGCACCATACTCGGGAACTGCTATGGGGGTGCGGGGGGGAGTCTCCAAAAGACACTTCAGAGAGCCCAGGGTTGGCAGAGTTGCATTGAAGTTACACTTTTAGGGTTTCGGGTTTGGGTATATGGTGTAGGGATTTAGGGTTTAGGGATTAGGGATTTAGGGTTTAGGGATTTAGGGTTTAGAGATTTAGGGTTTAGGGTTTGAGGCTTTAAGCAGGCAACCTCTTATAGACTGCATTGGGCTATAGTCGTTGTAGGGCCCCTTTTTGGAGTTCCATGTCACAATCTTGTTTCGCAGGAGTGTAACAGGTCACGACATACAGTCTGCATTGCTTACCATTAGAGCCCTGATTGTTATGAGGCTCCTGAACCCCAAACCCGAACAAGCGCACATAATCCCTTCCCCTCCACCAAACAGACAAGACATTCCCAACCCCTGTAGTAGTGGATATTTGCAAGTGGGCGGATTGGGGAGTGGATTTCTTATTGGCAGTGGAGATCTATTTTCGTGGGCAAGGTATAGAGACAAAACAAGATGACGATACTATGTTCTGTGTATTCCCAGATTTCACCTACAGTTGGAGGACTCTTTTGCTTTAAGCCCCGAATCCTAAACCCTAAGCCAAAGTTCATTGGGCCCCAAAGTTTACACTCAAAGGGTACCTGGACCTTTTGGAAACCCTCAGGGAGGTAGCAGGGTCTAAACCCGAAACCCTGAGGATCTTCGGATCTCGTTGGATCTTACTGACATCTGCTCGTCGGTTGTGGCGGATGATGCTTTCCGCTGCTCGACTTCCAGGGCTGAATAGAGCAATAAATTTTCTCGACCGGGATACACTGAACCCTAAAGGTACCTCTAAATGATGCAGTCCATGGCCACCAGAAAGCATATCCATAGATAATGCCCGTTTGCGCAGCGCCCTATATAACTCAATATAACCCCAATATATCCCCAATACTATATAATAATCCATATACATATATAGATGTATAACCTTAAGACTGATGGCTACCATACCAGGCCCCTTTTGATCTGCTCAAGTGTTGCCTTGGCCTCCGCAGGTCCTAGGGCTTGATATGGGTGGTTGACAAAATTATGGTCCCTTTTAGGTACCCTATATATTAGGTGCCGTACTATAATAGGGATCCAAAAAGGGACCATAATTTTGACAACCACCCATATGCACAACCAACGTCCCCGTACACCTGTATGAGAGACTCTTGGGGGGTGTTTAGGTTAAGGGTTGGGGTGTTAATGGTTTAGCGATTGTAAAAGAGTCAAGGACCGAGCCCTTTTAACCTCCTGGAATGAACCCTTGGCAAGCCCAGAAACCACCATATCCCTGGGGCTCTAAGTTTATGACCAGTCCCTAGGGCCCCAAAGTCAATAAATAGCAGACTCTAGGGGCAGCCCTGAAGTACGCAATCCTCGTGCTAAATGCCGCACCCGGCTAATCGTCAATGTGCACAGAGCAGTCAATTACCCAAAATAGGGGGACCCTAATATAGACCCCCAAATACTATAATCCTTATTATCGGAACCCCCAAAAAGGCCTATAACTCTAGGAAACTCCTAACAGACCCTTTGTAAGCCCTTCCGCAGCAAGGCCAGGAGACTTCAAAGAAGACTCCATCACCCCACAGATCTGGTCCCTATGGTTATATTGGGTTATATTAGGGTTTGGGGTTTAGGGTTTGGGGTTTAGGCTTTAGGGTTAGTATTAAGGTTATGTAGGGATGATATGGGGTTCTATTGGGGTTATATGGGGCTTATTCTGGGTTGAGGGTCAAGGGTCCCTGCCAACCATCGGCTCTCACAACACCCTTTTAGGATCCTTCCTGGAGGGTGGAAGAGGTACCCTCGTCGCACAGATCAAGGCCTGATACACTCCCCCAAACCAACATGGAAGCCCACGTAGACCCCCTTTAAAGGGACTTTGGTCTGTATAGGCCCTTTGTGGGTTTCCATGTTAGTTTCCAGGAGTATAGGCGGCCCTTCATTTTGTTTCATGTTGAACAGTAGTGTCTGTTGGCAGAAACCAGCAAAATACCCACTACGTTCGAGAATACGAAGACCAGTATTCTCAGAGGGCAAGAGGGATGCCTGAAGGAAGAAGCCTCGTACTCTTAACCTGAAACCCTAAACCCCAAACCCTGCCTGGTCCTTGCTGCAAGGTGACAAGTGTCCGAGTCTCAGCATGTTGTGCAGGGCCTCAGACCTTCTAGGTTTAGGGTTTAGGGTTCCGGGTTTAGCCTCAAACTCCAACATTCAATTCCAAGTTAGGGTTTAGGGCTTATAGTCCCCCTTAAGTAAATGTAATATGGCTTTGGGTATATTGTAATAAGATCCCCATATACCCCATATTCTATCTACTTAAGGGGGACTATAGGATGTAAGTCTAGGGGCCTACGGACCGAAGCATGGTAAGCTACGGAGGCATAAAAGGGTGAGCTACAAGGCCATGTCCAAAATTTGGACGTCCGTGTTGAAGTCTTTGGAAGAGGATTCCCCATGTTCAATATGTGCGAGTACCTTGTTGAGCTTCTGTTGCTTCAAGAGCCGTCTGATGAATAGTAAATAATGGGTTATATAGGGATTACTGTAAGGAACCATTCCTTCATTCCTAGCTAGCGAAGTCTGGAGCGCTTGTGATTATCCTTAGAGTATACTAGGGTTTAGGGTATGGGGTTTAGGGGCTTAGGGTATATCGCATGTGTGTATGGACCCGACGAGTTGGTCCTACACCAGGGGCTAATACTTTGACCAGGGGCTAACACCTTGAGCCTTAGATGTACAGAAGCTGCTCGGGCATTGACTGCGCTGACTGTAAGGTACACAATGCCTGGATGAGCTGAAGAAGGCAGTTCCAACCCTTAAGCCTAAAGAGTAGGATTTGGGGTTTAGGGTCCATTGCTTTTCCATTGGCTTCTCCATACTTCTATGTAGTTCGATATACCCTCTTGTTTTTGGCTTGGGCTTTTTGGCTGACAAATGAAGCTTTGATGTCTACCGTAGGCCGCAACAGCGTTGATGTCACTGAAGGTTTGCAGTTGGCTACTGCCCCCACGCGGTAACAGTTGGATACGATTTATACTATAGCTACATATAGCCCTTAACATGACATTTAATATAGACTACTATAGGGTGGGGCAGTACCCGGCCTAAAGGTCTTTTGTGGGTCTGAGTTAGGCTTTAGCTGGTTTGGGGTTTAGGGTTTAAGGAAGGGGGGCTTACGGGGTTCAGTAGTAGGGTAGGGGACTAGTCTTGCTTCAGCTAGGTCCTGATTCGCTGTCGACTGAATGGCGCTCAAGAGGAAGTTGGAGGGTGGAAAGCGGTTTAGGTTTTGGGTTTAGGGCGGAAGCCGCCACATCATTGTCTTGAAGTAATTCTTAGGGTCTCCTTTTTAGGGTGCGAGTGGGGGGAGCGTACACTTGTTCTTGTAGGGGTCCACTCCTCCTGAGGCCCTAAAAGCCCAAAGCACTATTCTATCGGGGACTATAGTCCAAGTATCTCAAACCCGCACATGCCTGAGCCCTGGCCTACAACAATGCTGCCGCGCAACTTAGCTAGCTTATCTTACGTCGACCCTTCAATTTAGTACCCTAGGGATCCAAGTAGCCCAATGTAGGTTATATTTACATACTTCAGGGCCCATTGTAGGTATTCTTTGTATACTTGGATTCCACGCTTCTATCTACATAAGGGGGACTATAATTCTGAGGGCTGCGTGGAGTCCAAATGAGCAGCGCAATCTCGTAACGGGAACTCCAGTCTCCAGTCTGCGCATTGTCTTTTCCATGAGAATCTCCAGGGGTAGTTCCCCTAAATCCTGAAAACTCTACCTGCAGGCCCAACTACTGACAGGTTTATGGGTTATATACTTACCAAAGATCCCTTAATGTAAGGGGGAAATGTTATGAAACTGTGGGTAATTGAGGTCGCAGGTATACGGTATACCCCTAAACCCCTAACCCCTAACCCCTAAACCTCCAAATTCCTAGGCCCTAAACCCTAAACCCCCAACCCCTAAACCTCCAAAGCCCTAAACCCTAAGCCCTAAACATGGATACGCCAAGAACCATGCCTTCGGGCTTCAGCTCGGCCTATGACCCTTGAATCCTACCTGGACCCCCAAAGTATTAGGGGTTTTGGGCCATTATTTTACCTACCTTGGGGGTTTAGGTAAATCTTATCCCTAGGGATCCAAATAGCCCAATGTTGGTAATTTTTACCAACTTCATGGCCCAAGCTAGGTATTATATTTGTAGAATTTTGTACGTATACTTGGACCCACTTAAGCCCAAAATCCCTAAACCCCTAAACCCAAAACCCCAAACCCCAAAACCCTAAACCGTAAGCTACAAAGCCTAAGGTAGGCCTTGAAGCTTAAGCGCCCAAACACGGAGGCCTGCCGCGAGGCTTTTTCGGGGCCCGAGTTTCAGATGAAGCTGGGCTGCTGTTAAGAAACAGAAATTACCATGACATGGGTAAATAGGGCTAGGGCTTAAGTTGCCATAATATGGGTACATAGGGTGTAGAGCTTAAGTTGCCATACTATGGGTCTAGCGTAAGTGACGGGGTTTCCATATGAATTATATAGTAAACCACAAGAGTTCCCTAACAGCAGCCCAGGAAGCCCTTCGACTGGTGCCCTGAGCCTGTGCTGACAGTTTTCGGCTCTGCGGTACAGGCAGGTGTAGGGCGTGGGGTTTGGGCTTATGAGGGTTTAGGATTTATTGCCATTACTTCATTTTTTTGGGGGGTGCCATGTTGGTTTTAAATCTTTGAAGTTTTGACATTAAGGAAATTTGAAAACCCCAAAGTGATGGTAAGTTTAAATGGCTTGAGGGTTTAGGGCTCGATTCTTGGGTGTACGCGTGGGGTATAAATGGGGATCTATAACCCCAGTACTGAAAAAGAATAACATGGAAACTCCTATTTAGGGCTTAGGGTATAGGAATATATATATATATATATAGATATATAGCAACACCCTAAACCCTAAACCCGAAACCCAAGCAAATAAACAAGCAAATTGAACATGAAAGTGGAGCCGGGATGAAGTAGTGGGCTTGTGGAGGTTTACTTGGCTCTTTTGGCGTAGTTTATGTAGTAATAAGGAGATTATAGCCCTAAACCCTATTAAATCTGTACTTATTTAATAATGGGAGGTTGTAGCCCTAAGCCCTAAACCCTATTAGCGCTATACTTATTTCGTAATAGCAGGCTATAGGGCTTGTACTAGGGGTCGTTGGGGATGTTACATGTAGGAAGATCATCCGAATGGATCTTGGGGTTGTAGGTGGCTCAGGTTGGTTTAGGGTTTAGGGTTTAGGGTTTAGGGCTTAGGTTGAGGGATTTTCGAGATTGAGGTTAGGGCCGGGTCTCGTTGAGATTTACTTTCTGTTGGCTTCCTTTATTCGCAGCTATACTGTAGCATTTTGTTCGAAAGCATAGATTTCAATGGGATCCTACTACATCCCCCGCCAACCGTTTGGGTCGTGGGATGCATATTCTCCCACATGTTAAATACTGGTTGGGGTGGATACATTACAGGGGGCCCTTTCCCTGAGGGTCCAAGTACCTAATAATCAGGTACCCAAAACCAGCACTATAATTCTATTGCGTAAAATCCAAATACCTCATTCTTGGGTACTTGGACCCTCTGGGCTATATATTAGGGGAAAGGATGATTGATGTCATGTTCAGTGCTGCGGGTAGAGTGCTTGGGCTTAAACAAGAGACAAAACCACAAAGGATAATGATGAGAGTGCCCCAGGTTTTAAGCGTATTTGCATTGGTTTATGTGCTTGCAGGGCACGGCCATCAAGACGTCAGACTTGGATGTGCCTTGGCTTGTTTAGTGTGTAGGGTCTTTCCGGCTTTTGCTTTTAGAGTTTGGGACTAGTCTGGCAATCTCTGATGAGATCTGAATGTCTTGGACTTGCTCTGGCCCCTAACTCAAAGATCCAAATTCTACATGCAAGGCTCCCAACCTAAACCCTAAACCCCAAATAGTAGTCTCCATTTTCTTTTCCATTATCCCCATGTAACCCCAATATAGCATCCCCATATAACCCTCCATGGTTCAACTCAAACTTACCTAAACGCTAAATAACTCAAAGCCTAAACAATTTCAACTCAAACTCCACTAAGCCCTAAACTCTGAATAGCTGGAAACCCAAACCCTATAGCCCCCAAAGCCGAAACCCTAAACCCTGCATCCACAAGCTTCAGCACCCGGGCCTGAGGGAAATTGCTAAGCTCCTCCCAAGAACGAAATTGGTTTAGGGTTTTGGATTTAAAGGGTTTAAGGGTTTAGGGTTTAGGATTTAAAGGGTTTAGGGTTTAAGGGTTCGGGCTTTGAAGGTGTTTTGGGGTTTAGGCTAGTGGCCATGCTCATGATCTGGCTCCTGCGCGCGCTTGAAAGCGGCAACATTCACGCGCAGCATGAGCCCATCATCGCACGCGCAAAAGAGTTGTTCTTCTACTTGTGCGTGCGTAATATCAAGCAGCCTATTCATGTCTATGCCTTAGGAGGACCCCCCCACCCTGTAATAGTGGTATAATAGGAATATAAGAGGACCCAAATATAATCCCTATTATCCCTTATAGTCACTAATACTGGGTGGGGGGTCCACCTAATGTCTATGCCCGATTTCACGATGGCATAGAAGTCGAGATCCGTTGCAGCACGCACCTGTCAGGACAGCCGCAGCACAAGGGTGGTTGTCAAAATTGTGGTACCCATTAGGGTAATATTAGGGTTATAATGTGGACAAGAAAATGGAAACTACTATAATGGGTTATGTGGGTGATCTCTTTTTGGGCACCCTAAAAATTAGGTGCCGTATTATAGTAGGGATCCAAAAAGGGACCATAATTTTGACAACCACCCACAAACCTTGCCTGCATGCGGTCGGCCAACGCCCAGAGCCGCTCAAAGATGAGCGGCTTTGCGGTCGTGTATTTTCAACTATCCCTATATGAACGACAGTCTAAACTCCCAGTATCCCCCTTCATGACCTTTATAGCAGTCCCCTATATAATCCCCCTTTAAAGAGTTTAGACTATAGCTCGTATAACCCCTATATAACCCTACATCCCCATAAAACCCATCATCTCGTGGGACAACGCAGCACCCTCCAATCCACCGCCAGAAACAGCACGCATGCAGGCTGCAAGCTTCCAACGCCTGAGGGTCCAAGCACCAAATTAGCAGTAGGTTTCGCCCAGACAGGTTCCACGGCATGGGACCAAATTATTTATTCATTGTTTAGATACCTAAGCCTAGACCTCCCAAAAGTCTGTAGTCATAGCTTATATGCTTACATATTGGGTTTAGAGGCTGTGTTCCTCAGTGGCCATCCTAAACCTTTAGTCCTAAACCCTACCTGGATTCCATGCCACCATTCTGCGTTCTTTTCAACTTTTGAGCCCAGGGACACCCCAGACCCTAAACCCTAAAACCCTACACTCTCAAACCGTAAGCCCAAACTCCTAAAACCTTGACCCAAACCCCTAAACCCCAAACCCCTAAACCCAAACCCCTAACCCTAAACCCTACACCTAAGGTACGCCTCTCCTTTGAACAGTTCGAAGTGCGCGACAAGGCCTGGCTAGCCAACTCCCCCGGCCCCTTCGAAAAAAGGTAGGGGTTTAGAGTTAAGGGTTCAGAGTTTAGGGTTTAGAGTTTAGGGTTTAGGGTTTAGAGTTTAGGGTTTAGGGTTTAGGGTTTAGAGTTTAGGGCTTAGGGTGTAGGCCGGAAGGCTATAATTCCTCTAAAGCCATATATTCCTAGACCTTCGACCACAAGCCCAATCCCTAGACCTAATTCCTCCTGTGAAACTTTGACTTATTGTTTATGAGGCTGTACCCCGGAAGCCCGGTTTTCCTTTAATTTTAGCAAAAATGGGAAAATATCCAAACCTTGAACCCGTTTAAAAAATGTAAACATATAAAAAGCACTGTAAAATCTGCAAAAAAAGCACGCAACATCCACGCTGTGTTTTTTCTCGACTTCCCTGTTTCTGAGGCCAACATTGGAAAAAAGGTGGTTAGGGTAGTACAGGGTAAACCCTCGACGCTAAACTCTATAAGCCCGAAACCCTAAAGTCTTGTTACAAATATGGTGCCTCACTACTTGACCTACTGCTGAGTTCGAGGTCGGGTTCAGGGTTTCAGGGTTTGGGCTGGAGGACTCAATTTTTCAAAAGAGTTGAAGACCTTACGAAATTTAGGGGGTGACGAGGGTTCTGGATGTAGGCGTTTTGGGTCAAGCATTGAGGGCTGAGGGTTTAAGATTTTTGGCCTGCGATCTGGGGTTTCAGATTTAGGGCTAGGGTTTAGGGCTTAGGGTTTAGGGCTTAGGGTTTAGGGTTGAGGGCTTAGGCCTCAGGGTTTAGGGTTGAAAGCAGAGGGTAGGGTTTAGGGCTTAGGTTTAGGGTTGAGGGCCTGGGGTTTAGGGTTGAGGCCTTAGGGTTTAGGGTTGCAGGCCTAGGGTTTATGTTTGAGGGCTTAGGGTTTGGCTTAGGGTTTGGGGTTTTGGGTGTAGGGTTGAGGGCTTAGGGTTTAGGGTTTAGGGCTGAGGGTTTAGGGCTTAGGTTTTAGGGTTTGGGGTTTAGCCCTTAGGGTCTAGGGTTTGGGGTTTAGGGGGGCATGGTGCGGGACGATGCTGGAAATTGTAGTTTGCAGCAACTCCCAAATAACTCGACTAGGGAATGGAGGGGTATGGTGTTATAATCAAATTTGGGAAGCCGTATGTGGACCACCTTACTCATCCTTGTGGCTTCTACGTTACCCCCGAACTCTAACGCCAAATCCTAACAATCTTCCAGAGTTGAAGCTCTAGAGACTAGAGCCATTCCCTTCACAGAATCGGGGCACAACATGTAAATCCCTGGAAGGAACCTGATACTGAGTCAAAGTTGGAAAGACTCCTAACTTATACTGTACGAGACGGAGCAGGCAACATCAGGCTATCATGTTTAATCGAATTCCAGTAAGGAGCCAACTTGCACGGAATCCATGCTTGGGAAGTGTAAGCCATTTGGCACACATGTCCTTTGTACTTGTCATTTTAGGAAGCCCCAAACTTTGGGGGCGACGGTTCTTGCATCCTTACACAGGGTATGGGCTGTTCTCACAAGTTTGTTTGGGGGTTACCAGAAAATGAACGGTGTGGTGTTCAGTATATTTGGGCATGGCGGGCATGGCCCTCATTTTCAAACTGCACATAAATACAATCCTTGAGGAATGCAATGCTGCAAGCACCGAATACACCTTAGGGTTTAGTGCTTAGGGTTTAGGCAGATGCTTACCCAAACTTTGGCCTCGAAATGAGCCGTTCGCAAAACTATTGGCCCTTGTTGGCTTCAAGTGTAAGACCGCATCTAATACTGGGGAGGAGGGTGCAAAAACCGATCCGCATTTTTGGGAAGCTACCCAACTACCATTGCAGAAACCTCGGGAATACGCAGCCGTGGGGGATTTGGCCGTCCACGAACCCAGTTCTCAATATGCTTACCTCAAACCTGTACTACTACCAATACTACCCAACCCCCAAGAATCTACCATTGGGTGCATGAACCCTGGTACTATAGCAAGATATATATTCATATATCTATATAGGTATAAATACAATATACATACATAGAGGGAACTTATTATAGTCACCATTATCCCCTGGTGGTCACTAAGCCCTAAACCTTCAATCCTGAACCGCAAACCCAAACCCTAAGCCCTAGACCCTAAAACCTAAACCCTAGACCCTAAACCCTAAATCCTAAAACTAAGACTTTGCCGCCAGTGCAGGCCAGGCAGGTCCTGTACCTGTCGACACTCTCCAAGCTGCACGGTCCAGCTTTCGAGCTGGATAAGCTGATCGACCAGGCAGTTAAGGGTTTGGCCCTGAACCCCTGAACCATATATACACATTCATATACATATATACATATATATATACATATGTACATATACACATATATATAAATATACACATACATTTACATCTACATATACATACATTAGTAAGAAACAATATGCCAGCTTTAGGGCCTACCTGAGACGCCTTAGAAGTCCCTTACTAATAGTTTAGGGCTGGGAGGCTTCGGGCTTTTTGCCTTAGGGGCTTTGGGGTCGAGAGCTTAGGATTTTGTAGGGGCGGGTAAGTGTAGGGTTTCGGGCTTGGCCACGACTGAAGGTTGCTGCGCTTCAGAGGCAACAAGGAATACTGCACTCCAAAGGTCTTTAGATGAGTTGATGTAGGGTTTAGGGTTCAGGGTTCAGGCTTTAGGGCTTGGATTGAGGCATTAGGCTTAGGGCTTAGGATGGATGTATAGGGCTTTTCGGAGCGCTCTAAGGGAGCCCGGTGGAAAACTCAGTGCTTGTTTTCTTTATACATTATTGGAGGGTTTGTAAATATCTGGGCCGAGAAGGCATTTTGCTTACTTTGGCAGCCAATCAGGTTCTCATTTAGCTAAACTACCCCATTATTGAAAGTTTAATATGCTCAGGCCTGTCATGTTGATTTGTCATGGCTGCAAAGCTTAAACCCGGCTATTCTGAGAATCTTGCAAGTCAACGCGCACCAAGCAGAGAAATATAACCCCTATATAAACCCTATAATCCCTGTAGTTTCTATATTCTTTTCCATTTCCCTATATAACCCCAATATACTTGGTTCCTTTGAGGGTCCTTCGTTGTACAGAAGGTACCTGAGCGCTAATTCCTGCGAGTCCTAGACAGGACTCATAGCAGAAGCATGATTAGCTCATTGTAGTTGTTGGGGGCACATGTTTGACCATAGTCCCCAGAAAACAAAGATTAAGGGCCATACAGGGAACAACAAGAAGATTCGCAACAGGGAGTTAGATGCGCACACAATGTTGCGCTGAGGAGCTTTCGTGAAGAAACCTTACGCAAGCTTCTGACGACCCTACTGCCTATACGTAGATATCCCTGAGCTGTAAAACTGTAGGCGTCATGGTCCCTTGCCTAAAAACCTCCAAGCCAAACCCCCAAACCCAAACTACTGGAACATGCTCGGGCAAGCTTGCCAGTGCTAAGGGTACCACTCCTTTTTGAATGTCATCATTTTTTGCAAGTTCCCCCTGCACCTCCGCCCGAAATCCAACCCTAATCCGCAAAATCACCACCTGGAGACAGCCCCCTAAACTCTAAGCCCTAAACCCTTACCCCTAAACCTTTAACCCTAAACCCTAAACCCTTAACCCTAATTCCTAAACCCCAAACCCTAAACCTACCCTAAACTCTAGACCCTTAAACCTAAACCCTAAACCCCCAGGCAAGCCTCCCGGTGCTGCGCTTGTGGTACCGGCAGATGCAGGTCGATATCACTATGGGGCTCGTTGAGGAGCTCGAGGTGCGGTATGGGTTTTGGGTTTAGGGTTTAGGGTGTGAGGTTTAGGAATCAGGGTTTAGGGTTTAGTGGGTCTGGACAAGTTATGGTTGCGAATCCGTCCAACAGGGCCTTGATGACAGGATTCTGAAGTATCTTAAGGGTAGCCTGTACTGCACTTACTCATACCCCAGCCCAAGTATTCAATTATTGGGTACATGGACCCGCTTCAGAATTTTGACTACAATTTGATCGGTTGGGGCTCAGGGTTTATTGTTCCGGGTCTGGGGCTTGTTCAGGGTGTTGGCCTTCAGAGTTTGGGGCATAGGTTTTAGGGTGTAGGATTTTGCTTCGAGGGATAAGGTCTTGGGTGTAGAGGCACTGCTTACTCCTTACCGTAGCCGCAACGTATTGGGGGACATGTAATATCAAAGGGGTGGTTAGGAATGAGGGCTTGCAAATATGAATTGGTGACCAGGGCATAGTAATGTGGAAGTTGTACAAAGCCCCTAAAACCTAAACTACGTGTAGTCCCTGAAAGCAGCCCTCCTCCTGTCTCGCTTTATCGTCCCGATGTATCCTGGCGTCCCCGGGTGTCCTCTTGTTGGACAAGCTTCCATATGAGCTACTGCCAATATCAGCCTTAGTAAGGGACGCTTAAGAGTGGACGTAGGGGGTCCCTCTTGTAGTTTAGTGTAGCCCCATATATAGTCCTTAATAAGGAAACCATGTCCGCTAATTGCCTGAGTAATACTGACTGTAGCTCATGTGGGTCTAGGGATTTGGAATGGGCATCAGGGTGTCAGGCAATGTAGAAGCGTAAACAACAGTTTACCCCAAAACATACTCAAATGGCTTAGTCTCCTACACGTTGGGTTCAGGGACAGCGTCTAAACGGTGTAGGATGTCGGGTTGGGGGTTGCTGACTGAGAGGTTAAGCACTGAGGAGGGATTTCTCTTCAATGCGCATGGACGCTGATTGTCCAAAACTGCCCTCGATAGACCTTGATGGGCCCTCCCGCTTCCTTTCTGTGGGTGTCGTGTCGTGATCCTCATCAAGCCTCATCCTTGATCAGCATCCCTGCCACCACCCTATAGTAGATAGAATATGGGGTATATGGGGATCTGATTATAGTCTACCCAAAGCCATATTCTATCTATTTAAGGGGGGCTACATCCCTATGCCCTGCAGTTCAACCGTTCCATCTTCCATGTCTTATGTGATGGCTGGCAGTGACCAAAAGGGAGAACAGCAAGTGTTTCTGAGTCCCTCTGCGTTCCCATTAGGCCACTGCTGGTAGATGTGGGCACAAGACCCCATGTAACCTCCTACAAAACCTTGGACCCTAAACCCTTAATGCTGGACCCCAAGCAGCCCGAGCAGCAGACCCAAAGTCCTCAACACTCATTGCACCTGGCAACCTCAACCTCAACCCTAAAAACTGTCCGGGGATGAGCCGGCCCTTAAAACGTGCTCAGTTTGGACTTCTAAAAAGATTACCTGGTAAAGCCCGATAAGCCCAATTAAGGGGCCATAGTGAGGACCCAGGAGACCGGTAGGGACCCGTACAAGGAGCCCATGCTTAAACCTCAACAGTTGGTTAAAAGATGGGCCAAAACCCATGAGACCTTAATCCTGAAACCTCAACAGTTGGTAAAAAAATGGTGCAAAACCCATGAAACATTAATCCTGAAACCTAGCCCTAAATAAACCCCTACACCCTAGACCTGAAACCTTATTGGATCTCAGACAGGTGGACAAAGCTTTGGCTTCCATCCTGGACGCGGCAGCCCCCGCTGCTCGAAAGGTGGCTTCCTGGGTGCTTCTTAGAAACGTTTTGGAAATCTGTTTAGGTTTTAGGCACCCCCAAAAAGCCCAGGGTTCAGGGCTTTAGGGTTTGGATTTCTTTGGCATTCAAGTTTTCAAAAGTAGGGTTGAGAGTTTAAGGTTAGGGTCTTGGGTTTAGGGTTTCCTGAAACCCGAACCATGCGCTTCCGATATCTAGGCATGGACCATTCATCAGGGTTGCAGGGGTTGTTCAGAGTATGCCACGGGTATGTAAGCTCTCTCGAATCAGAGTCCTGCTTCAACCCTAAACCCTAAACCCTAAACCCTAAACCTCATGGGCTTCCTGAAAGGTGGATACCTTTGGGACACTCGCCTGGAGTTTGGTTTCTCTGTGTGGGCGGCTTAGCCCCCAAACCGCTAAACCCGTAACCCTACACGCAACCCCAAATGGGGGATTGTCAAAATCATGGTCCCTTTTTGGGTCCCCTAAATTAGGGCCCCGTATTAGGCCCCGTATTATAATAGGGACCCAAAAAGGGACCATAATTTTGACAATCCCCCATATCCTGAACCCTAAATCCCTGAGCCCTGAACCTTAGGGCCCAGCGAAGCTTCAAATCGTACCTAGGTAATCCACAAGCCCGCAGAAGGTATATGAGGCATCCTTTTTGTTGGGAGGGGTTCCGAATAAAGAAAGAGGATTAACCTGTTTTAGGAGATATAGCCCCCTCCCCCCCCCGCCTGCCCCAAACCCCCGCCCCCCCATCCCCCACCCTCCCACCACCGCCCCCCCGCCCCATTTCTGGAAACTACAAAGTTACGATTTTTTGAAACAAGCACAGCGTTGCAGATTACTAGGGCTCCCAAACCACAAGCCCTAAACCCGTCAGAAGCTCCAGGTAGGACGAAACCCAGCATATCACTAGGCATTGTCCGTTCCCTCTCCATATACTAATTTTAGAGAACATTCGCTAGCCCCAACCCCAAATCCCTGATGCTCCCAGTTTCCACTCAATTGTCCATTTGCTTTCTATTTGATCCCCCACTTCTGGGCAAACCATATACCAAATCCTAAACCCCAAGCCCTAAAACCCTAAGCCCTATGTGCCTAAACCCAAACCCTAGAACCCTGGACCCCCATACATAGGTATGAAGTTCTTTAATCCCCGATCCTAAGCCCCATGCCCTGAACCCTAACTCCCCATTTGTAGGTATGAAATTCACTAAGCTCTAACTATGGTTGCCCATGCCCCCTGTAGCCATCCAAGGTCTGCCTGGGCAAGGCAGAGATCATGAAGGGCTTAGGGGTCAAGATGTAATTGCCTAATTGGGTTTAGGGCTTAGGATTTAGGG
Organism: Symbiodinium pilosum; assembly: GCA_905231905.1. NCBI lineage: Eukaryota > Dinophyceae > Suessiales > Symbiodiniaceae > Symbiodinium > Symbiodinium pilosum. The sequence continues at coordinate 7,936 of CAJNIZ010043554.1, read as the reverse complement.
AAGTACCTGTAACCCCATTTTGCTAGAGCTTAGTAGTAATTACCCCCGCATTGAAACGTATGAGGCCATGAAACTGTAGGTATTTGGGATAACCGATAAGACTTATTAGGCTTTATAGAGCCTAAGATTGAGCGTTTCGATTTCAGCGTTCACGATGTATGTTTAGGATTTAGGCCTTACTGTTACGGCTTACGGTCTGGGGTTTAGGGTTGAGGCATGGGGGGTAGGGGATCATCCTAGTGAAGAACAAGGAAAGGACCTAAGCAAAGGCTTTTGGGGTGGATATCTCTACCTTCTGGGGTGGGCGTTGGTTTAGGTCTTCTATTGGTGGAGTGAATCTTTCCTCACTTAGGTCTTCCAAGGTTCTGTAAAATTAGAGGAGGTCAGGACCTATTGTGGTGCAGGGTGCCTTTCATCAACACTATGAGGGTTCAAAGTGTTTGGCGTTTAGGTTTCTGACACGCCACAGCATTTGCACCGCTCGCTTACACTACACCACGGCACCTCTCTATTTTCTTCTATTTCTCTTATTTCTAAAGCCGGGGTAGGTTTGGCTGGTGTAGTCGGGATTTCGTGCGTGTTGGAGCTGTCTCGCTGTGGGGCCGTGCGAATTTTCCAACGTCGTTTGCTAACCTTCTGCGGGTTTCGTGCGCGTCAATCGCTCTCGCTGTGGCGCCGTGCGAATTCTAAAGCTCCCCGGCGAACCTTCCGCAGGTTTCGTGCGTGTCGAATCGCTCTCGCTGTGGCGCCGTGCGAATTTTCAACGTCGCCGGCGAACCTTCTGCGGGTTTGTTGCGTGTCGAAACACACTCATGGCTGTGCCGTGCGTACTATCAATGTCGTCGGCGAACCCTCTGCAGGTTTCGTGCGTGTCGAAACGCTCTCGCTGTGGCGCGGTGCGAGTTTTCAACGTCTGCGGGGATCGTGCGTGTCGAAACGCTCTCCCTGTGGCGCCCTGCAAATTCTCAATGTGGATTGCGAACCTTCTTGCCATTTTCGGCGAGTGCCCGCGCTGGCGCGTGGAGCACCACGGCGCCTACCCCCGCCACACAGACAGCACAGCACCTACACACCACAACACCTACACTGCTCACATACACCACGGCACCTACACCGCACCACATGCTATTATACTTGGGATTGTGAGATATTGGAAGTACATATGGGGATTCGAGCCATTGGAAGCTATCATCTTGGTATGTGTCTTTATGGAGATCTCTCGGTAGGATTTGGCATTCCGCGAAATGCTGCATTTTCAGGGGCCCTAACCTACTCCAGGATCTGCACCCCGATCTGGCATTGTGTCTCGGGTCCTGGAGCAGGTGAAGTAACAAACGAAAGTAATAGCTGGCAGACGAAGACTGTGCAGCAGGAAGCGCGCATACAAAAAAATCCCTTGCAGTCCAGCGTGACTTTCCACTTTTGGAGTTCTATGTCCCTTTATGCTTATCCTCGCAGCGCCTTAAACCGTAAACCCTAGGAAAGCCCTGCCCAGCCCCGTCTAAAGTGTGAAGCTGTGGCCAGGCCTTCGCGAAAACGAACGAGATGGTCAATGCCTATGCGGGCTTGCTGAACGCAGTGTCCTGGGTTTGTCTCGGCATCTCCTTCCTGCGGGAGGACCGTTCGGGTTTGGAGGTAATGGCTTAGAGGTTTCTGGGTGTTTGGATTGTGGAGACTAAGAGAGACAGAGAAAATGAGTCGTATTTTATTTGGGAATACTATGGTACCCATGATAGAGTAAGATTATATCCTCCTCCTTTTGGGGTATAGTATTTTGTATAAGGAATTATCTTACTAGGTTCAACCACCAAAAAAAAACAGTACTCAAATGAGAGAGAGAAAGAGAGAGGGGGAGGGCAGGGGGAGGGAGGTAGGGAGGCAGTGAGGTAGGAAGGTAAGGACTTCATCTTGAGGCTGGTGATAGAAATTTCGGTGAAAAGCCTCGAAGATCCCTGAAAGTATCCTGCGAGGTGTCGGGTTTAGGGGATGTGGGGCTGGTTCCTTTTATTTGTTTTATTTGGGGGAAGGGGGGGGGGGCGTGGTGTGTCCATTTTTTCAGCTGCCTATAAGAAGGGCTACGCATGGGGCACTTTATTTCTGAAGACCCGATCGTAAAGATTAGCAAAGATGCGCTAAACCATGCTTGTGTCGTCTTGTATGACGGACCTGCTTTTCAAGATTTGCACTCGGAACCCGAAACATCCGACATCCAAATTTTAAACCCAACCTCTACCCAGAGCGGTAACGTACCGTCTGTAAATCCCAGAAACTGACAGATAGGACGTACACAACTCTTTTCAAAGTGGTTTGGGCGTACCCTGACCAACTCCAAGGCCTCAACTCCTAAACTCTTCACCAGGACCCTCCTAGTACCCTTAATTGGGGATATATGGGCCCTAACAGTAGGTACTTAGGCTTTAATAGAGGGTAGGAGGAGGGTCTAGGCAACTGTACTTGGATGATCTGCTGACTTAGTATTAAGTTCAATCGCTATCAACAATGAGCCCCATTGTAAGCCTCATAGCGCCTGGTACAAAGAGAACCACCAAATAAATCCGAATAAGCCACCAGTTCACCGTGTTTTTCCATTTCATTGTCCATGTTCGTTGTCATCTGGTTCTCCATAATTGGGGTGATACCATGCCAATTAAAAGCCTTAACCCAGAAACCGTGCGACCTGAAATCCCCAAAGCCCACCCACAAAGCCCTGTAGCCCTGCCAGGAATGTGACAGCGCGCTGCAAGATATTTCCTTAGATGCTCTTACCTTCTACAGGCGGAGCTGGGGTTTCGGGTTAAACGGCTTAGGGGTTATAGGGGTTTAGGGTTTAATAAGGGTTTTTGGATTGAAGGGTGCAGGTTGTTTAGTTTTGAAGGGCTCAAGCTTCAAGGGTTTAGGAGGCTGAAGGGTTTAGGGTTCGAAGGTGTAGACTGCGCTGTCCTGAGCATACAAAGGGATCACAGATGGAAAAGAACACCTAGAATGGAATGCAAGCTGAGACTAAATAGTGTTTTTCCATTTATTTTGCAGAAGCCTGGGTATGATATCCCCTCATAATTCTTTCATCACTAATGTACAAGACACCCCGGAAGCACAAATAGTCTTATTTTAGGCTCTTACATAGCCTTATGCCTTCAGAGAACTCGCCGGAAGAATTAGGGCATCATGCGAATGTGGACCACGTCTGCTTTGGAACAACCATGCGTTCCTCGACACCCGCGGCAGTTCAGGACCTATTGAGCCCCAGAATCAAGGGTCGCAGGAGTCACATTGAATCGTATAAGGGCTATATTCGGGCCACTTTTTAGCGGTGCGGCCTTAATGGTCCAACCCTGGAACCCTGCATATGATATGAAAGCACGGCTTGTACGTAGGGCTTTCGACATGAAGACCCTTCAAATCCCCCAAGCTGAAATCCCAAGAGGGTTGAGGTTTAGGGTTTATGGTTCAGGGTTTAGGGTTTTGGGTTTCAGATTCAGGGTTCAAGGTCTAGGTTCGAGGGTGTAGGCTTTACCGTCTAGGGTTTAGGGTACTGCCAAACTCCCAAATCTCAAAACCGTGACCTGAACCCTTGATTGCGCTGCGTTGTAGCGGCCAAGATAATTACCAATATCCTGGTCCTGGGTTCCTTTCAGAAGTATAGTATAGACATGAAAACGCTAGTCCGAAACCCTAAACTTTCCATTGCTGCCGCTGTGCTTGAAGCCCTAAGCCCTAAACCCTAACTACCCTAAACCAGGTTTCTGCGCTTTGTTGCTAAATGCTGTCGGAAGCGTCCGAGAATATGCCTCCGACGAGGCAGGCTGGGAGTTTGAGTTTAGAGTTTAGGGCGTACCTTTAAAGGGATATGGGGGTTATATATAGGGTTTAGGGCTGTTGTGGGTTTAGGTGTTAGGGTATAGGGACACTAACGACGGAGAATCACATGGAAAAGAACGTGGAACATGGAATTTCCTGGTCATCATCCGAAACCCAGCCCCAACAAGAATTTCGTTGGAGGGTCTAGGCATTACAAACTGCCTGATTTTTTCGGGGTTTGGTGTCTGTGCGTAGTGACATCGTCTGCAAGAAGAGGCCAAGAAAGAGACCAGCCACTTCCTATGTTTCAGGTCTACATATGGGAGATTGTCAAAATTATGGTCCCTTTTTGGATCCCTATTATAATACGGCCCCTAATATTTAGGGTACTCAAAAAGGGACCATAATTTTGACAACCACCCATATGTATGGCTCAGCAAGCAATGCAAATCTGAGACAAGGCCAGAATTGGGGTTCGCAGGTCCCGCAATCAGATCTCCTGAGCTGCAACTTCTGATTTGATCTCGTCAATGTAAATCCGTATTTTGCAGCTTTACATTCTACCTAGGTTTAGACAGATTTTTTCTCAGATGTGCGAGAGCTCTTGACAAAGTTTGCCTTTATCATCAGTAAAGATAGCCTAGGATAGCCTTTGTAATCTCATACTGTAATGCCTTGCGCTGTTCTCACACACCTCCCCGCGCTGATCATAGGTTATAAAGCCATTATATTCATATGTTACACATGCAAGTGGAACTTATTCCATGTTCTGAGTTGCTGTGAAGGAATTTAATTTACGTCACTATTTTGGGGAAACCCCATTAATTACGACATATACCAACTATGGTAACTTAATTGAAGTTCCTTAACAGCAACCCATTTTGGGGGCTGCGGTGGGGGCGGAATATCAAGGTCGGGGCGATTAGGAATCCGATTGGCTTCCCTTTTGCGAGAACCCACATGCGGGCCCAGCCGCAGAAAGTCCATAGACCCTTAAACCTAAACCCTGGATACTGGTAGTAGTTTCCATTATCCCAATATAACCCTAAAAATACTCCAGTGGGTACCTATATCCCTAGTCCTCAATCCCAATGTTCCCCAAGAATTCATCCAGGATGGTTGAAGAACAACAACCACTCGTCGGCGCCCCATGGCCACAAGAGATTGAGGCCTATAGTCCCCCTTAAGTAGATAGAGTATGGGGTATATGGGGACCTTGTTGTAATGTACCCAAAGCCATATTCCATCTACTTACAGTAAGGGGGACTGTGTGGCTTCGTGGCTGCATTTTTGGGTTCAGTGTTTCCGCTTCAAGGTGTTGATTGTGCAGGGGTTGGGTGTTTAGGATCTGCATGGCTACAAACAGGGGGAAGATAATTGCTCCGTAGTGCCCCATCGTAGCGTTGATAGCAACAAATAGTGGTCTATAGGTTCTGATGATAGCACTCGTCATCGTAGTAGCTATGTACGACGGCCAAGACTCATGTCAGTGACATATGACATAGGCATCCCCTCCTAGACCGCCAGACCCCTGAACAGTTGACCCCGCGAGGGCCCACAGGCCCTGAGCGATTTCGTCCTTAACTAATCCTTTTCGTCCTAGCATGGGATGTTGTGAGCCCTCCAGAGCAGGAGACCCAATATACAAGCTGTCGCTGAACATAGAATTCAGGGCTTATAGGGCTAAGGGCATTCAACGTCGTTGGCCTCCATTCAGGCAGGTTGGTCAGGGGGCTTCCTTTTAAATGGGAGGGCTGGACAGGGTTATGAGCTTCATCGTTTGAGAGCAAAGCAACTTTACTCATTCTGATGATCATTTCCTCAACCCTAAACCCTAAGCCCTAAACCCGAATAATGTCTGTATGAGCCATCGGTTTGCAACGCTCGGCCGTGTAGGCTCCCGGTCGATGAAGTTCTAAGGTTTCAGTGGATTCGAAGGGTCAAGCCATAGTAGCGCGAGCTTTGAGCCCCAAACACTAAACCCTAAACCCCAAACCTGAAACCCTAAACCCTAAGTGTATGAGTTAGATAATCCGTAGTAAGTCACGCCCTCACATACAGAAACCACAATTGTCCCTCTTACAGTAACTGTCCTTAAGGGGGTCTTATTAGGGGGGTATTATAACTCCCGCTACCCATTGGGGAACATGTTGCTGTAAGGGGGAATGACCCAACCTAAGCGGCAAACCCGAATGCTTACATCCTAAACCCTCAACCCCTAAGCCCTAAATCCTAAACCCTAAATCCTGGACCGTTAACCCTAATCCCTAAATCCTAAACGCTAATCCCTAGATCCCAGCCCTGATCCCTAAATCGTAAACCCTAAACCCCAGCCCCTATAAACCCTAAACCCTTTTGTCCAGCCCAGGTTGTTCATCGAGCATCCGACGCTGCCGGCGAGGCTGAAGCTGGAATTCCCGAAGGGTTCAGGGTTTAGGATTTAGGGCTTAGGGTTTAGGATTTAGGGTTAAGGGCTAGGATTTAGGGTTTAGGGCCTAGGGCTTCGGGTTTAGGGATTCGGTTTTAGGATTTAGGGATTAGGGTCTAGGGTTTAGAGTTTATGGTTCACGGTTTAGGCTTTGCGGCTTAGGATTTATGAGGGTTTAGAGGTCCAGGGTTTTGGGTTTAGGGTGCCCAAAAACAGGGCTACCTTTAAAGAGGGATATATGGGGTTGTGTAGGGAGATATATACATATATATATATATAGGGTTTGGGGGCCCATATTTACGGAAACGACTATACAATCCCCTCCTCCGGATGCCACCAACTAACATCAAGTAGGGAGGGATTTCAATATGTATACATATATATATATACATAGGTTCAGGGTTTAGGGTTTTAGGGGTTGCCTCGGGGCGTAGGGAGCTGGGGCTTACGATGTCGGGATTTAGGTTTTAAGGTTTGGGTCGTGGTTGAGATGTAGTGTGCCTGTCCTCTTGCTGCTTCTCCTGCGACTGTCCCTGGTTCTACAACGCAGAGGGTTGAAGTGCCTGACTATTAGACACCTGGGATTTGTGAAGCAGTAGCGGCAGTACTGGGTTCGGGCAAGTATATGAACATTGAGTACTTGGCCCCTTAGGGCAACTGCTGCTGTTGCCCCTCCCCCTCTACGGCTTTGTGCTTCCAGCACAAGTACTGCTTCAAGGCGGTGGGCAGACTCGCAGGCCTTTAGGGTTTAGGGTTGAGCAAGCCAGTACAGTCATGCAGGTTGGCAAGTCGAGGCTGTCAGCAAGTTAGCTGTGGAGTTTGGTTCCCTGGTTCCCTCAACCCTCAATCCTTAAATCTCCGAACCCGAAGCTCTTTATCCGGAATCGTATGCCCCAAAAGCCGAAATCTTACACCCGAAAACCCAAATCTAAGTGCCTCATGGGATCGGACCTGAAGGAACTTGGCGCACTGCCTACGCCCGGACTCTCGATCGTTGCTGGCAGAATTCTGGGATCCCTGTAATATGCAGCATATGTTGGGCGCACACTGCATGTTTTGGGAAATGCCCATTTCGAAGCCTTCCAACTCCGTAGGACATCAAGGCTCGCTGAACGGCTCAAAAAGCCTGAGGTGCTAAAGTTGAAAGCTGCAACCCTTGCGAAATGCATCCCATTCTCCACTAGCATGACCCTAAACCCTCAACCCTAAACCACCTTTCCTGTGACCCACACCATGCCTCACAGCAAGACATGGACTTCTTCTACGTGTCCTATACTCTAAACCCTAAACCCTGGCCTCTGCCGTCCTAAGCCTGCCTCCGAAAAGGTTCCCTGCCGCTTCATCCTCTAGAATTCCCTAGGGATCCAGATATAGTCCCCCTTAAGTA
>CAJNIZ010043553.1:39504-55720 GCA_905231905.1 Symbiodinium pilosum | reverse complement strand
AGCGTCTTCCAGATAGCGGCAAAGCAGCGCTTCCGCCGCATCCTTCAGATTTATTGAGAGAGGAGGCTTCTGAGACGGTTCTATATTGACTAAAATTATTACGATATCAGAAGCAAGCACGGACCAGTAGGTAATATTTGGAAGTAGAGTCCTCAGAGGAAACCGTGATTGATACGAAATTCTTAGATGGAATTGCGCATAGGAAATCAAACGATGCAAGAAACCAGATTTGCTGGAGCGTCTCAAGATCAATACGACCTGTCATTTCTCAATTTCTTGGCGGATATCTGGCAACAAACCAAGGTTCGGGCTTGGGGCCGACTCCCAGGGGCTTGGGGCCCAGGGCTTGGGGCTTGGGGCTGGGGGCCTCAAAGAGCGGCTTGGGCCTGACCCTAAATTGAGCTTTCTGAAAAGTCTCCTGGTGGGAGGCAGGCGAAGGGGGGGGGGAGACGATTGAAATGGTTGCCGCAGTGGGGGGCCTGGAGGGAAGCGGTCACGGGATTTCCTTCTCCCCCCCGGTCCCGCCTGCATTTCTGGGGAAGAGATAAGGAAGAAAAATAGAAGATTTTCTCCCTCTCCGTTATTGAAAATATCCAATACGCCAATCAAGATCGGCGGATTCTATTAGATAAAATATTCTATATTCATATTCAATATTTATATCGTCATTGCCATGAGATTATATAAAAGATCCGCTTATATAAAAGAATCGCCTTGATTATTTCTACGAGAAATTTGGATATATCTTCTAAATGATTCTCGACGAATTCTTTTTCAATGATTATATGCATTTCTTATAATATTTGAAAATCAAAATCGAGGAATCTAATTGATTTATATTATTTTTCAATCCTCTTTCTATTATATGATAAAGATATATTCTAAAGATCTTGAAAATCTTCTATTTCTTATGAAAAATAGATATATAATCCTATAGGAATCGGGAAATTGATAGATTACGATATTTCGGAAAGATATCAAATTTCCAGATTCGAAAATATTCTTGAATTTGATTCATGATTTAATATTCGATTCCATATTCGAAAATTTGATTACGTTGATGAGATTCGTTTATAGACTTATATTATATCGTCGAAATCATATAGATAGAAATATATTTTTTTATTCAATCTCATTTCTGGAATTGATCGGAGATTTCAATCTTATATCTAATACGAAATCTATGAAAAATATTCATATCGATATATTGATCTATGAGAGATTAATATATATATATCTATAGATAATGCCAAAAAATGATAGATTTTTAAATGAATAGATTCGTGCATGATATTTTTTCAAGGATCTATGATATAAGAAAATTCTACGTCGTAATCTAGAGATAAACAATTTAGAAATAATGAATCGGATAATTTTTCTTTTATATTCTATCTTTATGATTTAGATATCTTCTTCTTATCAGATGATGATGATAGATGGAGAAAAAACGAAGATATACATCATCTCAATAAATTAAATTCTCTCTCTATCTATTTTTCTTTCGCTAGTGTGCATATTCGGAAATTAAAAATGCGGATTCGAGAATAAACAACGCGGATTCAGAAATTGAAAACGTATTAAAGATCGGGATTCGAAATTAAAAAATATAAATTCGAAAATTATTATGCGCGGATTTCGGATATTATTATATATGGAATTGATAATTTGCAAGATTTCTCTCGCATAGGATTTTCCGCAATAACGCAAAACGAAATAAGAGCAAATAGATTTCAGGCTAGGGGGAGGGAAGATTTAGGATTTATGATTTCGGATTTAGGATTGAGGATTTAGGATTGAGGATTTGAGATTTTGGATTTCGGATTTGGAAAATTTAATATTTATCTCTATCTGATTTTGATTTTATCATTCATCTTATCGTAGAGAGAAAAGGAGAATGCTTTCGATATATATCTCTATTTAATTTTCTCCATATCTATATTTATCTTATTCCAGATTATAAAAGAAGGCGATTTTGATATATATATATATATCTCTCCCTGATTTTATCTTTATCATTCTATTCATCTCATATCAAGACGAGAAGAAAGAAGATAATATATATCTCTATCTATTCATTTTATAGCAAGATGAGAAGGAGAGATTATTTTGATAGATATCTTTTCGAATTTTGCCTTTATCAATCTATTATATTTATGGCAAGACGAAAAGGAGGAGGCATATTAATATATCTCTACTTGATCTTCTTTCTATCGTTCTATTCTCCTTATTCTAGAGACAAAGGAGAATGAATTTGATATATATTTCTATTTGATATTCCTTCTATCTCTCTATTTATCTCATCGCAAGATGAGAAAGAACGATTTTGATATATATATATATCTTTCTCTGATTTTTCTTCCATCACTCTATTTATCTTCTATTGATTTATATCTCTATCTGACATTAATTTCGTCATTCTATTCATCTTATCATAAGATGATTTTGATATATATCTCTATCTGATATTTTCTCTATCATTTCATTTATCTTATCATAAGATAGAAAAGGAAGAATTTTTTGATATATATCTTTCTCTGATTTTGCCTTTATCATTCTATTTATCTTATGCCAAGGCACGAGAAAGAAAGAAGATTTTGATATAGTTCTATCTGATTTTATCTTCATCATTCTATTCATCTTATCATAAGAAGATAAAGAAGAATGATTTCATCATATATCTCTTCCTGATTTTTCTTTATCTTTCTATTCATCTTATAAGAAGAAGAAATAAAAAGAGATATAATATCTATCAATCCCTGATTTTCCCTCCATCAATCTATTCAGCTGATCATAAGACGACAAAGGAGAAAGATTTTCATATATATCCCTATTTGATTTTGCCTTTATTGTTCTATTCATCTTCTCATAGATTGAAATGCGGAGATTCATTATATTTTTCTATCTGATATTCTCCCTAATATTCTATTCATCTTATAGAAAGAGAATAATTTCGCTTCTAAAATATAATTCCTTTAATATCACGAGATTAAAGATGCAAAATAGAATCTGAATCGAATTCAATAATTTTTGAATCGTAATTTCTGAATCGAATGAAATAATGATTGAAATATAATTTCTAGATCGGGTGAAATAATTCTTATATCGCAATTTCTGAATCGACATAATTTCTTGAATAATTGGAAATAATTTTTGAATCGATCTAAATAATTTCTAAATCGTATTTTCTGAATTCATCCAAATAATTTCTATATCGACATTCATAATTTCTGAATCGATATTCTATCTTTCCTTTCTATATATTTATTTAGCTAAAATCCGATTTTAATCCGGATCGATCTTCCTCCCTCTCGGATATTATATCGGATTATCATAATATCTTGATATGAATCTTTATCATAGATATTGAATATAAGAATATCTTTAGAAATATAAATTTGTTCGTCGATTCTTCTATAAGGACCTTATGATAAATCAAGAAATTTTATTATGAATTTATATCATGGAATAATCGTCTAAATCTATTATAAATCCAATCATTTTAATTCTTAATCATATTTCTCTCTCTCTCCATTTCATTTTTAATTATCATCAATTATATATATTGAGAAAATGAATTATCAAAATATTTTTCTGATTAAATATATCAGAAATAGATTGAAAATATATTTCATATTAATTCTATTTTATAGATATTGATCTTATATATTTAATATTTTCAAAATATATATCTGAATAATTTCATATAGTTTTAGAGAGATTCTGCTGATTATAGCAGCCGAATAGTATATTCTTATGAATATACGTCGATATCTTGAAATTGAGGACTTCCAGGCTTGCAATAACGGAAAGAACGGATCTTCTATGATATTTCATGAATATTCAGCATCTGCAAGAGCAGGAGGCTGCATCTCTTATAAATTATATTAATATATCTGCAATTCTTATCCTTAAAATGATAAAAGGATGACATAGATATTTCTCTATATTGCAAAATAGGAGAAGCGTTTCAAATAAATAAAAAAGAAAATCAATTTTCCGAATGATATCCGATAATTACTATAGATGATGAATAGCTTATTTGTTTTGGATTAATTGAAAGAATCTGAGACCCCTGAGATGCAACTATAATACGATATCTTCTTTCTTGAAAAATATCTCTCAATTTGAAAAATTCTCGTATAAATCTATCCAAAAATTATAGAAATAAGATATCCTATAAATAGTTCTATAAAATTCTAAATCCCAAAATCTTATATTCTCACTGAATCGCGCGGAAGATTGCTCGAGAAATAAGATCCGCAGATAATATACCATCCAGAATCTCCGATCCGATCTTTCCGCTTCATTTATCTATCTTAGACTAGCTATCACACGATCTTAGATTAGTTATCACGCGACGGATCGCAGGAACGTATAAATGCTCTGGACATATGCAGCCAATCTATAAATTCTGAAAGGTTTGAGATCTCCTTCCCAGATCTATATATTTCATCGATCAATCGCGCATAAAATCAAAGAGATGAATCACGCGGAGGCTCGATCCGGGGGGGGGGGCAAGGTTTGCAGATAACCAAAGAGAAAGAAATAATTCGAAATCTCGGCAGATTTTTATCCCTACGGCCCAAGCTCTCCGGTCCGGAATTTCCCCTTCATTTATCTCTCTTGGGCTAATTATTACGCGGCGGATCTCATCGTCTTTTATATGGAATTCCGTCATAATCCCAAGAATGCGAGCAATTCCCAATTCCTTGCGGAGAAAGCAAATGTTGCTTTTGGGCGTCGAATCGCAACTGCACTGCGCAGAAGGGGGAACGCATGAGAAAGGCGGTTATCCCAACTTTATATGTTCCGTCGAATAGCCACGCAGGCAGCCAAATAGACCGCTAAATCAGCCAGAAATCCGCTCCGAGGCGAAGAGCCGCGCGACCAAAAATCTCCGAGATTTTAGTCGCGTCGCCCGCCCCCAAAAATTCGCAGATTTTCCGAGATTTTAGAATCCCCAGGGAATCCGCAGGAGGCATTTTAGAGGGGAGCCGGAAAGGTTAGGCCGCGTGCGACCATTTTTTTTATGAAGATTTTGAAAATTCAAAAATTTTGAATTTCTCGATTCACGCGCTTTCAAATTCATCATTACAATCATCGATAAATAATCGATTCTATCTCAATATAATATAAAATATTTTATTTTAAAAGATTCAATTTAATTTATTGAAAATAGATATAGAGGCAAAATTCGTGATTGAGCTATTAATCATAATAAAGGAATTATAATAAGATAAGATAATTGATTGAGAAATCAAAATACCAATATTCTAAGATTTTTTCGCTAGATTTAATATAATAAAAAGAGAGAGACCGAACAATTTCATAGATTAATATCGAAATATTAATAAGAAATCGATAGATTCAATAATAATAGATAAATCATCAAATTGACGGACTACTATAGGGTTTAATAAATTTTAGAGAGCATCAGATCTGCCGGATCGTACGATCTATTGAGAATCTCTTCATTAATTTGATTAAATGAAAAAAATTCATAAATTGATAGATAAACGATCTTTCTTATTAGCTTATTTAATAGGCGGATTGATCAATTGAAAGGTCTTTCCGTATATAATATCCAAATAGATATTATTTCTCTCCTAGATCAGGATTTCAATGAGATTTCATCAAGAAAAAAGATCTAATTGAAAAATAAATAAATTTCAGAGAAGATTGGGTGACAGAATGAGATTTCGTTATCTATAAATTGAACGATCATTTCTCAAAGTCTTAGATCGATAGATCCTGAGATTGACAAATCAAATCAAGGATTATCTTAATATGATAAAATGATCTCTAAGGCAGATCCAGGGAGGAGATAAGAAGGTTTCCTAGGATTTAGGGTAGGGTATCCTTTTGGGGACCCCAATAATGAAGATTATAGTATTTGGGGGTCTATATTGGGGGTCCCTCTATTCTGGGAAATTATCGTCTATAATCTTCGGGAGCTTTTGAGTTCAGGGCAGCTTATTCGGGCCATGGGATTGGCGTCTGCTACACCAAATCTCAGGGAAAATAATCAGGCAAGAGAATTCATATTGGCAATGACCTTTGAGTGACATATGTTTCTTGCAAATTGACGCAGACCGGGATGAGAAAAGTGGAAACCCCATAAACCTGCAGCCCGGTGTCTTCCTGACTAGGTGCCCTATCGCCAAAATGACTTACTGGTGGTTACTACGGAGGATAATAAAAAAACCTGCATGACCCCAAGTACCCTAAACCTTGGGAATAATGGTACTATAGTATACTAAGGATTACTAAGGTCATGCAGGATTTTTAGTACCAACAGTAGGGAACAAGGGAAGATGTGATAAAGGGATTCTGTAAGGATTCTTTCCCCCTAAACCTTAAACCCTATCCCATATTCCGAAACCAACCACCTCTGGGATGAGTTGTCCAAAGCAGAACAAGTTCGCTTTTTGCCTCGCGCACAATCAACACACGGTCATTGACTGCCCTTTGCATGTAAATCATTCATCCTAAAAAGCTCTTGGGATTGGGAGGGCCGCAATACTGACCCCCAAAGCACTACAATCCTTGTTGCAGGGACCCCATACTTGGGACCACTAGTTGGGAAACCTGATAAAAACGCTTGACAAGAAGCCAAATGCTTGAAGGCGGCTAAAGGCGGCTAATCCTGCTCAGCATCGTGGGAGTCCTGCTATGGTTTTGGATTTGTCACTTAGGGTTTGGGGCTTAGGGTTTAGGGTTTGGGGTTTGCGGACAGGTTGGAATTTGGGATTTTGGATTTAGGATTGGGGTTTTAGGGTTTGAGTTTGGGAGCTTGGGGTGTAGGGTTTGCGGGTTGGGATTCAACTTCGGGTTTGCGGTTTAGGCTTTAGGGTTCGCATGATGGGGAGTTCTGAATATAGCGCATATCACAGCTGACAATGGCGCAAGCTTTCATCATCGACGCAGCTCCAGGTCTAGAAAGCCGAGTTTGGATCATATGGTAGTTTCCCCAAATAGGGGGACCCTAATATAGACCCCCAACTACTATAATCCTTATTCTTGGGACCCCCAAAAAGGAACCCCTAATTATGGGAATCCCCTATATAGGGTTGACCACCCACATGGTTTGTGGCGTTCAGCTCCTTAGCTACAGAGCTTGAACCTCCGGGGAACTTGAGGCTTCGTCAGTGTCTCCTGAAGAAGGAAATGAAAACTGAGTTTATAAGCAGTGTCCATTTTTTGCGATTTCGACATTATTGTTACACTCGTTTGGAATACACTACAGAAAAAAAAGGATGGACTTTTGAGGTATAAGTTGTTATAGTAAGAACCCCAGGAACCAAAAAAGTACTAAAGTGTAGTACTCCAATATTGCGGTTATTACTGATATTCCTTACCCAGGCCTTGCAATTCCAGCCCTCATGCATTGCAAGCACTTCTTCAAACCTGGGTTGGTTTAGGGTGTAGTAGTTTGCGAGTAGGTGACGGTGGCCCTCGGTAAGAGGAAAAAGAAAAGATTGTATCCAGGTTTAGGGTTTACGGTATCCATTGAATTTGGGGTTCAGGGTTCCAAGGTTTAAGTTTACTGCCCCGAGACAACATCCGACAATGCTGCGCAATCCCCTCTTAGAACCTGTTCTTGAACTCGACCGGATTGGCACGTTCGCCAATACGTGTTGTACGGACCTTTCTTCGTAAACCATTGCCCTAGAAGCCCAGGTACCCATATAGTAGGTCCTTGGGTTACAGATAGTACAAAATTATATAGGGACTTAAGGACAGGAACCCAATATATAGGTAACTGGGCTTCTAGGGATTACACTCTTCTACCTCGCATCTAAACCCTGGACCCCAAAATCCTACACAACAAGCCTCAAATCCTACCGTCCGCAGCCTTAAACCCTAAAGCCGACTACTTCAAGAGCGCCACTATTTGTCTAAACTTCTAGTGTCCGCCGTAAAACCCTTATGATACTGCCCGAAATAATACCTTGTCCTTTAAGAAGTTCAGACCCTAAACCCTAAAGCCTTGATAACACCCTTTAAGGAGTTTAGGCCCTACATAATCCCCCATATAACCCCCTTATAGCTCAAGTGCTGCCTACCTCTGCACGCGACTTGGCCACAGCTTTCATCAGTGCGGTCACCTCTTGGGGGAGGCTTGGACAGCAGGATTTAGGGTTCAGGGTCTAGGGTTTGTCTCATGGAGGGGGGCGCGCGCGCGCCCCAAACTGTATGATCCCAACCCCACTGGCGCTCCACATTCGCCTCAAACCCAATCCAGAATGCCTTTCAGGCTTGGGTCCCCGTGTATGCTTTCAGCCTATCCACATGCTGACGCAGACGCCAACATGAAGCTTTTGAAGGGTCTAGGGTTTGGGGTTAGGGCGGAGGGTCTTGGGATTTAGGGCTTCATTAGGGTATAGGCATGTGTCTCCCATCAGAATTCAAGATGTCCTACTTGTTGACACATGTCTTTACTGATTCGAGGGCTTAATTTCTGATCCCGGCATAAAGCAAGTGGGAGATGATGAGAAAGACTCATCCTCGATAGACGCGGCCCGCAGCCTCCATCCCTTGTTGAACCTCTAAACCCTTAACCCTCTAGACCCTGGCCCCCAAGCCCAAATCAGTTCAAAAGAACAGCTGCCCTCTCCGAATCATAACCCCCACATCCCTATATTAACCCTTTATACCTCTTGCAAGGGACACGCAGTAACTTAAACCTAAACCCTAAAAACCTATGTATCCCTCTAAAGGAACCCTTGAGAACTAAGGCTCATATGAGCCCCTTTAAAGGCCCTAAACCCAAAACCCTTAAACTCTAAACCCAAAAACCCTAAGCCCTAAACCTTAAACCCCTAAACCCTAAACCCCTAAAACCCTAAACCCTCAACAAGCTAACCCTATGACCCGAGGTACAGTGCCTTGGCGCCCTCCATGCGAGCCCTCTGCTCAAGGACCTTGGCCTGACGTCAGATTTGTGGTTTAAGGTTTAGGGTTTAAGGTTTAGGGGTTTTAGGGGTTTAGGGGTTTAGGGGTTTCGGGGTTTAGCATGTAGGGTTCCATTAGGGTTTTTGGAATTTAGGGTTCAGGGGTATTGGCGTTCTATTGGGATAAAGGAAAAGAAAAATTGAAACTAGTATGTTATGAGGTTATGTAGGGCTTCCTCAGGGTTGAGGGGTTCAGGGGTCAAGGGCTTAGGGTTTCGGGGGGTATGGGTAGGGTTTAAGGGTTAGGGGTTAAGTATGTAGGGTTTGTACAAATTTTATAACAGTTCAGGTCTGGAGTTTTGAGCGGGTTTTGACGGAGTTTCTGTTCGAACTTTGGCCCTATACAATTTGTATTTCTCTGAGTTTGAGGGTTTGAGGTTTAAGGGTTTAGGGTATCTCCCATTAGGATTTAGGAGCTTAGGATTTAGAAGCTTGGGATTGTGGATTTGGGATTTTACGACTTGGGGTTTAGGATTTGGGGGTTAGTTAATGTTTAGGAATTTCAGGATCTAGGATTCTGGAATTCGAATTTGGGGTTTAGGGTTCAGGGTGCAGTGTTATTAACTTTAGGATAAAATAAAGAGTTGGGGATTTAGGGTCTAGGATTCAGGACTTGGAGTTTAGGATGGGTTCAGGATGTAGGAGCAGAAGTTCCGTAGGGTGTAGGGATATCAGAGCCCCCAAAGTATGTGGAAACATAGGTTTTTGCCAGGGCCTCCTCGGCGGGCCCTGACATCACACGCGCAGCGCGCAGCTGCACATAGCTTTGCTTTAGGGTTTAGGGTTTAGGGGAGCGTTGTTTGAACGCCTCAACCTGGGCTAAAGTGCTGGCCCAAACGCTGGGAGGAAGGAAGACACTTGTGACGTCAGCCTGCAACGGCATCAGCAATCACTAGTGACGACCTTCCCATGCAACAGCCTCACGGCCCTCATAGTCACCCGCGTCCTGGTCATACCGACCGGGCACTCAACAGACAGGCAGCAGCATTTGAACGGCACGCTAGCGAAGCTGTACCACCAGAAGTAGTCTTCCTGCACCCACGGCAACCTCACCTTCAGCAACATGCAGCCACACAGTCTCTTCGTGGGTTTGGGCTATGATGTTATCTACTTTGACAAGATCCAGGTATCCCTCAAAGACCACCCGTGGATGTGGGAATTGGGCCTTGTTTTGAGCACCACGCACCAAGCTGCTAAACTTGCATCACGCTACCTCACCCACCAACCCAAGTTGCACTGCCAAACTCCAAGCCACTGACACATGTATTTACAGGGGGCTAGGAGGGAACAAAGGAACGAATTGTATAAGGACTATATATTCATTATCTTCTCTTGCTCCCTACCAAGCACCAGTATATAAGTGTGTCCAGTCAAGTGAAGACCCTTGAGCCCCGAACTTCGGAACGGGTACAGCAGACAAGTTAATGCTGTGAACCCAAGCCGCAACTCAGTTGCGACAAGCAAGGTGCATATTCGACATTTTGCAAGCATTGGAGGGATGGTTTGCGTCCATTTAAGCCTAACTTGAAAACGCTTCACCCTTTGCATTGAATGCTATCTACATAGATGTCGTTGTCAAGGTGGTGCCTGATTTTGCTGGGGCCTTTGGAATTCTTGTGAGTCGACACCAGGCATACTGACAAACTCTGACAGGATTTTCCATATGACCCCCCCACCAAACATCACTCTGGCATCCTTGCAAACCCCGCTCAACCACGATTTTTGGGAAAGCTTGCATGGGAACTATAGGGAACCCTGCCTGATCCTAAAACCTGAACCCCAAATCCTTCTGTAAACCTCAAGAACCCTGCCTAGAACCCCACACACTAGGATTTCGAGTTTAGGATTTAAGTTTTAGGATTTAGTGTTCTAGGGGTAACGGTTTAGGATTTACTGTTTCGGGCTTAGGGTTTAGCTCGCGTATTGATGTCTACTATCTAGTATCCTTTGCATACAATATATTTGAAAAAGCGGGAGGTAGGCATAGAGGTCTAGATAAGGAAGTTTGCTAGAAGTTTGGTCCTGCGTAATTATAGGTGCCCGCATCATAGTGGGGACCCAAGAGGAACATCATTTTTAACAACCCCTCTAGAGATTTCGAGGGTCCCTAAACCCTAAACCCTGAATCCTGAACCCTAAACCCTCAACCCTAAACCCTGAAATCCAAGGTATTTGGGGTATTCGCGGTTTAAGGTTCTCCCCGGAGCTTAACCCTAAACCCTAAGCCCTGAATCCTAACCCCTAAACCCTAAACCCGGTAGTAGGGGAACCCATGAAAAATCCACTGCCTTCATGGCCAGATCTCGATTCCGGCGCTGCGTCGCGACGGCCTGAACGCTGGGATTTGGGGTTTCAGGGGTTAGGGTTTAGGGGTTTAGGGGTTTAGGGCTTAGGGGTTTGGGATCTAGGGTGTAGGGTTCGGGGTTCTGGCTTGCTGTTAAGGATTTCTTTAAGTTACCATATTATGGGTACAATAAGTCTCGAGGTGTCCTTAGCAAAATAGTAAAGAAGTTCCCTAAAAGCAACGCAGAACAGGTAAGCCGGCTTATGGTGGATACTGCTGTCCCCTAACCTCCCAGTAACCCTAAAGCCAAAACCCTAAACGCTATACCTTAAACCCTGAACCCTTTAACCCCAGGCAGTCCTAAACTTCCCCCTACACCCTTAAATTCTGGATGCTTGGTCACCAACACCTGGCTGGCTTACGGTTTAGGGTCTAGGGCTTGAACAGCCTCAGTGCTGCTTACTACATGAGAGAATAATGGAGAATCAGCTCGGAAATTAAATGAGCTATAGTCTAAACTCCTAAACCCTATAATAATCCCCCCTAAACCCTAAACCCTAAATCCCCTAAGCAGTTTAAATGATGCCTTAAATGAAAGCTGGGCTGGGACGCTACCGAAGCCAGCGCGCAGGGGCTGATGAATGTCAAGGATGAAAAGTCATGGATGAGGAGTGTATACTTTGCCCCTCTACCATTCAAGTTTTTGGATTTGGTAGTTTCCCCATATAAGGGGATCCCAATGCGGATCCCAAATACTATGATCCTTATTATGGGGACCCTACAAAGGGACCTCTAATGTTGGGAAACCCGCATTTCAGGTCCTAGCTTTTTGGACAGCAGGATGTGTAAGGATCAAGGTTCAAGAGCCACAGATGGGGAGTAGGGTTTAGGGTTTAGGCGCGTCTACGACACAGCAGCGCCTGCTACGTTTGCACGGTCAAAGCTGATTCGACAGAATAGAACTACAGCTTTCTTCACCGTGCGCACCAGAAAGGTTCCACGGCCCCTTGGACAATAATGGAAAACTAGGTAAATGGAAACCCTAGGTCCCTTTAAAGGGGATATATAGTGGTTATATAAGGGTTATATAGTGATAGTGGAAAAGAAAATGGAAACTACTATATTATAGTGTGTAGGGACTCCAATCTAAAATCTGCGATCATATGGACCTCTTAGACTTGCACCTTAAACCCTGAACCCTAAATTTGCCATGCTTTGCCAAGGCGTCACCACGTCATCCTGTACTGCTACATGCTGGATTCACGGCGCTGAGATGCTGCCAAAAAGAGCAAGGACCAATACGCCAAAGGCAAGAAGCCTGAATAGGTATAGTCCCCATGAAGTAGATGGAATATGGGGTATACGGTGATCTTATTATACGATACCCAAAGCCAGATTCTATCTACTAAGGGGGACTATACCAACATGATTTCGGGATCTGTTTGACGTACACTATGCCACAATTCTGTAAGGAACCCAGGACCATGATACTGGCTGACATAAACCCATTTTCGATTTCGTTGTCCGTTTAGTCTTCCATTTGATCCGCCGTTATTCCCCAATACGGTTTAGGCCCTCATAAACTGAAACCCTAAACCCTAAACCGTGTGGCCGTGATTTCACCGCTCCCATACCTCTGCCGTAAATTTGCTGAGACCGAAGCAGCTCGGGTCTCTGGATGGGATTGGGTTAAGGGTTTAGGGTTGACCGGTCTCCTATATCGACAAGGACTACCTAGAGTAGGATGATTCAATTGTAGCCTTCAGACCCACTTAAGCTGCACACCTGGACCTTTTAAATATGGTAATACTGGGGTTGTTCTCAAAATTGGGCCGCTTTTGATTATGGATTATATTTTCGCACCTAACATTTAGGGTTGCCAAAATGGGCTAATTTTGGGAAACCCTAAACCCTAAACCCTACATAATCCCCATAGAAGCCCGATATCCCCTTTTGAAGGACCTTAATATTTGGGGGTATCAGAACGGGACCCTAATTTTGGGAACTACCCACTGGGTCGTAGGAGGGGAGCTCGTACGCGTTTCAGGGATCAGTCCGCCCGCACTGTCTAGGTCAAAACTGAACCAACCAGTAATTAGGGTTGTGTTTAGGGTGTTTAGGGTCTAGGTCAAAAGTGAATCAACCAGTGATAGGACTCAGTAGATTACATGTGCACGGCTTCAGAGGGGACAGGGGTCATTCCGAAAGAGCAGATACAACCAAAAGCCTAGCCCTCTCGAGTAGCCCCATGTGAAATCATCCACATCCCCAATAACCAGGGATAAACAAGTTTAATCTTTATTATAAAGACACAAAAAAGGAAGACCAAAAAGTTCAAGTTCTTCTATTGGCTAAGTTAGCCATTATGTAGCACATTTTCTACTCCATTCCCCAAGCTCGCTCTTTTTAGGATTTAGGAGTTAATTTAGACCCATGATTAATAAGCTCCCTCCTTTTAAGGGCCTTAATATTAGGATCCCTATTATAATTCCTATTAAGGGTTCATTAATCAGGGGTCTACCTTAGGGTTTAGGGTGTCACCTTTCCAGCCATCATGCCTAGACCCCTAAACCGTAGGCAGGGCAGCTTTCTTAGGGTTTAGGGTTTAAGGTTTAGGGTTGTGTAAGGTTTAGGGTTTAGGGTGCAGTTCTCATGCTTGCATGGTATGGCCTGCTCTTCAGCTGCGCCAGCAGCCTCTGGGCAAACACGAACCCTCCCCAAGTCAATATGAAACCCGATAGGGCCCCCCATTTTAAAGACATAGTGCCCCTTCTTTTCAAGACCATAGTCTCTTGCCGTGAATTGTGGCTATGGGGTAAGACCGTTGACACGTGGGTAGCTGCTTTGAAAATGGCGGTAAATGGCATTTTCGAATATTTCCACGTTTTGAAATGTATTTTCATAAGGAATGAAGGTGTGTTGCAACACGTGCTTATTTGTGTACTTGAGCCATTGTTGGCGGGGCCTCCCTATTCGCCTTTTATCGATATGGGGTAGCAGAGGCTGGTACATAGCTCACTTGTCGTAAGGGGTCATCTCTTTCTCTTCTGATAACATGTTCCGCCAACCTTGCCCTTTCATCCATGAGCATTTCCGAAAACAGCATTACGCGACGTCTTTGTGCCCAGTTGGGCCTATTGGCGTTAATCTCCTGATTTGCTTTGTTGATTGCAGACGCGTTGGTGTTTGCACGGTTCACAAACGTCGTGCTCAAATTCAGGATTTTCCTCAGACCTCTCAGTTGGAAGGCATCTACTTTTTTCTGCATCGGGGGTAGGGCTCAGGGCTTGGGACCCTAAACCCCAAACCCCAAACCCTAAACCCTTAGAGCGACCCCAGGGTTGTTGTAGCTGTGGCTTGAGGGATTCCTTCTGATTGACACACATTTGACATACACGGGAGCTTCCCAAAACCTAAGCCCTAAACCCAAACCCTTTCAATATCTTGGGGTCTAGCCAGGCGCCCCTACCTATTGATGGAAGCTACCCAATTTCATGTAGTCGAGCTGCTGCCTTGAAATGCCAGTCTAAACTCCTGCTATCCCCCTTAATAATGGAGAATCAAATGGAAAAGAACGTGGAAAATGAAATGGAAACTGCTATATATAGGGTTATGTAAGGGATTATAGGGGTTATAGTCTAAACTCCTGGTATCCCCCTTAAAAACCCTTACAGTAGTCCCCTATATAACCCCTTATATAACCCCCTTTAATAGGAAATTAAACCCTAAACCCGAATCCCTAAACCCTAAACCCTAACCCCTATAGTAGTCCCCTAGAAAATCCCCTATAGGACCCCCGTTTAAGGAGTGTAGACTATAGCTCATATAAACACCACCCGAAGGGGTCCACAGGGATGTACAAGGTTCAGGGCTTAGGCATCAGGGTTTTGGGTTAATGGTTTCGGGCCTACTTTGAGGGTGTAGGGTTTAGGTTAGGTAACACACTGTGTCCCCTGAATCACCCCATTACAATCCTGTGGCAACCCGCTATAAAGCAGGTACTCGACCCGTCAGTCGCCCAAAGGTCCGCAAAGTAGTCCCTAAACCCTGACTCAACCCTATCGAGCCTAAACGCAATATCTATCTATATATATATATGTATACATACACATGTATATGTTTGTGGAGAATATATAACCCGCACATATACATACACAGTATACATCGCTACAAACCCATTTGAAGGGCCATGAAGGTGCCCCCAGCGTCCCACATAGTACGCATTGCAAGGCACAACCTCCTGAAGGAAACAAGGCACTGGCTTCCATTTCCTTCTCCATTTGCTTTTCCATTTGATTCTCCATTCTTGTAATTACTTAGGCTGAGGCCCTCCATCCTGAACTCTCTAAACCCTACCCTAAAACCCTCAACCCTGAACCCTCAACGCCCTCAACCCTAAACCCCTAAACCCCTAAACCCCTAACTCTAAATCCCCAAACCCCTAAAACCACAAACCCCTAAACCCACAAAGCCCTAAATCCTAAAACCCAAAACCGCATGGCGCCCGCCTCGTGGAGGGAAGACGCTTGCTGCAAGGCCAGCTGAGCGGCCTGCACTGCCTCCTCTCGCGCAATGTCGATAACGTATAGGTCGCTTTAAAGGTGTTATATGGGAGTTTCCCAAAAAGGAGGTCCCCATAATAAGGGCTTAGGGCTTAGGGTTTAGGTTGGGTACTGCCCCCCATGGAGCCCTGGAGGCCTCTGGAGGCCCCTGGAGGCCCCTGGAGGCCCCTGGAGGCCCCTGGAGGCCCCTGGAGCCCACTAGAATGGCCTGGAAGCGCCTTGAAAAACCCCCCACATGCATGGAGTAACATCTACAGACCCTAATATATACTATGGCTTACAATATATACAATGATGGGTTTCGCGTTTTGGGTACACGTAATTGGGATTTGCGGTGGATTATGACAAGAGCACTTTTGCGAGATACGAGGAGTTTTAGCTACCGTTCTGTGGCTAGACCCCAATATGCATTTAGA